>VSMD01027375.1:0-21283 GCA_008750895.1 Mirza zaza | reverse complement strand
AGAATGGCTTTTATTAAAACATCCAAAACAGGCCGGGCGCAGTGGCTCACGCCTGTAATCCTAGCTCTCTGGGAGGCCGAGGTGGGCGGACCGTTTGAGCTCAGGAGTTCGAGACCAGCCTGAGCAAGAGCGAGACCCCATCTCTACTATAAACAGAAAGAAATTAATTGGCCAACTAATTTATATAGAAAAAAATTAGCCGGGCATGGTGGCGCATGCCTGTAGTCCCAGTTGCTTGGGAGGCTGAGGCAGCAGGATTGCTTGAGCCCAGGAGTTTGAGGTTGCTGTGAGCTAGGCTGATGCCACGGCACTCACTCTAGCCTGGGCAATAAAGTGAGACTCTGTCTCAAAAAAAAAAAAAAAAAAAATCCAAAACAATAGATGCTGGTGTGGATGCAAGGAGAACAGAACACTCACACACTGTTGGTGGAACTGCAGATGAGTACAACCTCTATGAAAAACACTATGAAGATTCCTCAAAGAACTAAAAGTAGACCTACCATTTGATCCAAGAATACCACTCTTGGGTATTTACCCAAAGGAAAAGAAGACTTTTCATCAACAAGACACATGCATGTGAATGTTTATTGCAGCAAAATTCGCAATTGTAAAGATGTGGAATCAACTCAAGTGCCCATCAAGTCATGAATGGATTAATAAAATGTGGTATGTGTATACCATGGAGTTCTACTCAGTCATAAAAAAGATAAATTAAAACCTTTTGCAATAATCTAGATGGAACTGGAGACTATTCTCCTAAGTGAAGTATCTCAAGAATGGAAAAAAAAATATCACATGTACTCATGATTAAATTGGAACTAACTGATGAGCACACATGTGTATAGAGGTAAAATTCAGTGGAAATCAATGGAGAGGGGAGGAAGGGAGGGGAAAAAACAGTCTAATGGATACTATGAACATTATTTGGGTGATAGGCACACCTACAGCTGGGACTCAAGCATTACAAAAATGATCCATGTAACCTAAAACATTTGTACCCCCTTAATATTTTGAAGTAAAAAAAAAAAGAAAGTGAAAAGACAACCTATAGAATGGGAGAACATGTTTATGTATCATACATTTGATAAGGGACTTGTATTCAGAATATATAAAGGATGACTCATAATTTTAAAAAACCCAAATAACCCAATTGGAAAATGGGCAAAGGACATGAGTACACATTTCTCCAAAGAAGATATACAAATGGCCAAGAAGCACAGGAAAAGATGCTTGGCATCATTAGTCACTAGGGAAACGGAAATCAAAAGTGCAATGAGATGCAACGTCACACCCACTAGGATGACTGTAATGAAAAAAAGGGAAAGCAGCGAGTGTTGGTGATGTAGATTAAGCACTGATGTAGATTAAGATGTGGAGAAACTGGAGCCCTCACACATTGCTTATGGGAATACAAAATGGTGCAGTCGTTGTGAAAAATGGTTTGTATAGATGCAAATCAATTGAAAACAGGTTCTCAAGAAAATACTTACACACTAACATTCAGAGCTGCACTCTTCGTAGTAGCCAAAAGGTAAGAATGACCCAAATGTCCACTGATGGATGAATGGATAAATAAAATGTGGTAAATCCATACAGTGGAACATTACTCTGCCATAAAAAGGAATGAAGTACTGATACAAGTAACAACATGGGTGGACTTTGAAAACATTATGCTAAGTGGGAAAGTCTGACATGAAAGTCACATATTGCATGGATTCCATTTATGTGAAATATACAGAATAGGTAAATCCATAGAGTCAGAAAACAGATCGGTGGTTGCCAGAAGCTAAAGGGAGAAAGGAATGGAGAGTAACTGCTTAATGGTTTGGGATTTTCTTTAGAATTGATGGTAGCATTTTATTTTATTTTATTATTATTTTTTGAGACAGAGACTCACTGTGTTGCCCGGGCTAGAGTGCTGTGGCATCAGCCTAGCTTGCAGCAACCTCAAACTCTTGGGCTCAAGAGATCCTTCTGCATCAGCCTCCAGAGTAGCTGGGACTACAGGCATGCGCCACCATGCCTGGCTAATTTTTTCTATATATTTTAGTTGGCCAATTATTTTCTTTCTATTTCTTAGTAGAGATGGGGTCTTGCTCTTGCTCAGGCTGGTTTCGAACTCCTAATCTTTTTTTTTTTTTTTTTTTGAGACAGAGTTTCACTTTATTGCCCAGGCTAGAGTGAGTGCCGTGGCGTCAGCCTAGCTCACAGCAACCTCAAACTCCTAGGCTCAAGCGATCCTGCTGCCTCAGCCTCCCAAGTAGCTGGGACTACAGGCATGTGCCACCATGCCCAGCTAATTTTTCCTATATATATTTTAGTTGGCCAATTAATTTCTTTCTGTTTATAGTAGAGATGGGGTCTCGCTCTTGCTCAGGCTTGTCTCGAACTCCTGAGCTCAAACGGTCCGCCCACCTCGGCCTCCCAAAGAGCTAGGATTACAGGCTTGAGCCACCGTGCCCGGCCTTTGAACTCCTAATCTTGAGCGATCCTGACGCCTCGGCCTCCCAGAGTGCTAGGATTACAGGCATGAGCTACCACGCCCGGCCAGATGGTAGCATTTTGAAACTAGAAAGAGTTGATCTTTATACAACAATGTGATTACACTAAATGCCAATGAATGGTACACTTTACAATGTTTAATTTTATATTATGTTAATTTTATCTCAATTAATAAAATGGTTTGGGATCTTCTATGTAAATATGCTCACCATCATTAGCCATTAGGAAATGCAAA
This sequence comes from Mirza zaza, assembly GCA_008750895.1. Lineage (NCBI taxonomy): Eukaryota > Metazoa > Chordata > Mammalia > Primates > Cheirogaleidae > Mirza > Mirza zaza. Next base: position 18,546 of record VSMD01027375.1, on the reverse strand, counting down.
TCAAAACCACAGTGAGATATCACTTCATACCAACTAGGATGGATATTATAAAATACACAAATAATAACAAGTGCTGGCAAGGATGTGGCAAAGTTGGAACTGTCATATACTGCTGATGAGAATGTAAATTGATGCAGTCACTTTGGAAAACACCATGACAGTTCCTTAAAAAGTTAAACATAGAGTTACCATATGACCCAACAATTCTCCTCCTAGCTATGTACTCAAGAGAATTGAAAATGTATGTCTACACAAAAACTTGTACATGAATGTTCATAGTAGCATTATTCATAATAGCCAAAAAGTGAAAACAATCCAAATGACCATCAACTGAAGAATGGTTAAGCAAAATGTGGTATATCCATGCAATGGAATAACATTCACTCACAAAAAGGAATTAAGTTCTGATACGTGCTACAGTGTGAATAAATCTTAAAAATATTATGCTAAGTGAAAGAAGCCAGACACAAAAGACCATATACTGTGTGACTGCATCCATATAGAAGAGAATCTATATGGTGTTGGGGCTAAGGGAAAACTTCCCCATTGCTCTCTGAGGGTTCACTGAAAATCACTGGCAAAAGGTACATTAATAGGAGAAAAGGCTTGCAAATTTATTCGATCCTAGTTTTATGTAACATGTGAGCCTTCAGAAAGAAGACCCAAAGATACAGGGGAAATTGTCCATTTTTATGGTTAGGTTTGACAAAACTATGGGCAGCTGCATAGAAATATGCTTGGATAAAATGGGTATGATCCAATGCTAATAAACTGAGTCAGGAAACCCAGCAAGTCCTGTCTGTCTGATTCTTCTTGGCATTTCTGAGCAGCATCCTTCCTTCTGGGTGTGGGGCAGGACCCTCTCTGCAATGGGGGTCTTATGACTTACAATCAACAAGATAGGCCAGATAATTTCTTTATGGCCAGTTTTTACACAGAAAGGCAGGGGGAAAGTTAGTAATATATTTAGGATTTATGGCTGGCTTTGGGGAAAAGAGGTTCTGTTTTCTATGACCCGCCTTGGGGAAGAGGGAGTCTAGTTTCTGAGACTAGCCTCAGGAAAGGACGAAGGGCCAGAGACAGGAGGGCAGGAGAAGGTCAGAGAAAAACTTTTGCTTCTGAGGACTTCCTATTGGGGTATCATTCTCTGAGTCCCCAAAATGGAATGTCCAGAACAGGCAAATCTATAGAGGGAGAAAGTTGATTAGTGGTTGCCTTGGCTGAGGGGTGGGGGTGGGGTGGTGTGGGTGGGGACACGAGTGATGACTGCTAAATGGTATAGCATTTCTTTTTGGGTGATGAAAATGTTCTAAAATTGATTGTGGTGATGGTTGTAAAACTCTGTGAATATACTAAAAACCATGGAATTGTAAGCTTTAAATGCCTGAGTTGTATGGTAAGGCTCAATAATTGAGCCAACAGATTCTGAAGTTCCTGGCTCTTTGTTAAGGCCCAGTTAGTGCGGGAGAAGAGAATAAAAGGGTTTGGCTTAAGTTCTAGGATTTGGAGCTGAGAAAGGCTTTTGATCATAGTCCAAAGCAATTTTGAATTACGGCTTTAATAGAACCCACAATAATTCTGTATATTTGCACAAGTCTTTACCTGCCGGTGGGCATTATACTTGGGGTTCCATCTGAGGTCTGGGTGCTGTGAGACTGAGAGGTTGAGAGTAGGTATCATCTGGTACTCAACTTGGAGACCTGGAACTAGGAAACCAGTTGTTCCTAAGAAATGTCATCTTTTGGCCAGGCTAGGTGGCTTACGCCTGTAATCCTAGCACTCTGGGAGGCCGAGGTGGGAGGATCGCTCAAAGTCCGGAGTTCAAAACCAGTCTGAGCAAGAGCGAGACCCTGTCTCTACTAAAAATAGAAAGAAATTAATTGACCAACTAAAAATATATAGAAAAAATTAGCTGGGCATGGTGGCACATGCCTGTAGTCCCAGCTACTTGGGAGGCTGAGGCAGGAGGATCGCTTGAGCCCAGGAGTTTGAGGTTGCTGTGAGCTAGGCTGATGCCACCGCACTCTAGCTGGGGCAACAGAGTGAGACTCTGTCTCTTAAAAAAAAAAAGAACTTAAAAAGACATGTCATCTCTTATTGTAGCATATGGCATTTAAGTTAAACAAGAAGATTTCTTCAGCAGCAAAGCTGATAAAACACTGGAGTAAATCACCTCTGGGAAGATGTGGGATCTTTCATGTAGGAGGATACATGGGGATTAGATGCAACCCGATAGGAGACTGGGATTATTCAACCTTGGAAAGCCCTGAAGTCAGGGGAGGGTATGATTTAGCCTGTTGAAGCATCAAGAGCAGGTATGAGCTAGTGGGTTGAACATAGTCAAATGGGTCATTTCACCCAATTTTTAAACCAGCAACTGCTACACTACTTTATTGTGTGATACTTGGCACACCACTTGTCTCTACAAATCTGCTACAAAATTGTGACTTTCAAAGGACTGACTTTGAAAGAAATCATGAAGCCATCTTCTGTTTTCCTGGTCGCCCCTGTACTTCCGTGTCAACCGTACTGGTACCCAAAACACCAATGTTACCCCAGTCTGTTTCCAACTCCTGCTCCTTAGTAACTTGGCTGTCAGAGAAAGCTTCAAGAAAGAGAATGGCATAGGTTAAAACATTCTGCTAAACAAATTATGCTAAGGTATGCATGACTAAGAGTTATTTAATGTGTGAGATTTTAAGAGAGGAAGTCATTCACCTTACGGAACAATTTAATGAGCCTATACCTCATTGTGGTAGAGTTTTCTTGTTTGTTTTGTTTTAGGTAGGCAGACTTTCTGGATGCCTTTTAATTGACATCACTCAAGATCAGCGCATTTCAAACTTTAATGTACTCATGAATCAAACAGGGATCTTGTTAAACTTGATTCTGATTTAGTAGGTCTGGGGTGGGGCCTGAGATTCTTCATTGCTAACAGGTTCCCTCGGGGTGCTAACATTGCTAGATTTGAATGGACATTTCTGCAAAGAAGTTATACAAATGGCCAATAAGTACAAAAAAATTGTTCAACCTCATTAGGAAAATGCAAATCAAAACTGAGAGATACACTTTACACCTAACAGGATGGTGTAGGGAAGTTCAAACTTTCCCTCTGAAGGTTTGAGTCAAAGTCTGTAGAAATGAACTGACAATAGACAGATCAACAGGAAAAAAAAGGCATACGAATTGATTTAATGTGCATAAGCACAGGGGAATTGTGGGAGATGGATTACCCAATAACCCAGTGGCGTCCAGATGCTTATATACCCTTCTTCACAGGGGAAAGGGACCTGGAGGTTGTAGGAGTAAATGAGTTTAGGAGAGATTAAAGGACCTGGCACAGAAATTAGCATATAAAGGATTCTCCTTGTAAACTGAATGGGACTGGAGAACAAACAATGGTTTTGGACAAAGTTCATCTGGGATGCAGGTGTGGTGTTCAATGCTCAGTCTCTTCCTCTGTGATATGAATTCTGATCTTCTCTGGTTAATGAAATTTTAGGGAAGGGGTCAAAGGCAATTGAGTTCCTCTTTGGCAGGTCTGGTTTCTAGGTAGATAGAATTCAGAGAATTCAGAGAACAGCCTCATCCTGTGCTTTGGGAGAGACAGGAGAGGTGGGGGCAGGTCTGAGAGATCATAAGGCTGCTTCTTTAGTTTGGCACGTCAAAGTGCCATATTTTGGGATATCATTTTCTGTGCCCCAATAATGGCTATAATAAAAAGGAAAAGAAAAATTGTTGGTGAGGATGTGGAGAAATCAGAACCCTCATATGCGGCTGATGAGAATGTAAAATGGTACAGCTGCTTTGGAAAACAGTTTGGCAGTTCCTCAAATGTTGAACTCAGAGTTACTATATGACCCAGCAATTCCATTCCTACGTATACAGCCAAGATAACTGAAAACATATGGCCCCACAAAAACTTGTATGTCAATGTTGGTAGTAGCATTATTTATAATAGCCAAAAAGTAGAAATAACCCAAATGTCTGTCAACTGATGGATGGATAAATAGTAATATGGCATATTCATGGAATGGAATATTATTCAGCCACAAAAAGGAATGATAACATGTGTGGGAGAACCTCAAAAACATTGTGTTAAGTGAAAGAAACCAGACACAAGAGGCCACCTATTGTATGATTCCATTTATATGAAATGCCCAGAATAGGGAAATCCATAGCGACAGAAAGTAGACTAGTGGTTGCCAGGGGATGAAGAGAGGGAGGAATTAAGAGGTATGGGCTTTCTTTTGGGTGTGATGAACATGTTCTGGAATTAGATAGTGGTGATAGCTGCATAACACTGTGACTGTCTTAAAAACCACTGAATTGTATACTCTAAAGTAGTTGAAATGATGCGTTTCACGTTCTGCGAATTTCATCTCAAAACATAAAAAGTCAAATGATTCCCAGGAGAACATGATTTGCAGCCAGGTTTGAAAACCTCTGCTGTGTAGGCCGGGCGCGGTGGCTCAAGCCTGTAATCCTAGCTCTTTGGGAGGCCGAGGTGGGCGGATCATTTGAGCTCAGGAGTTCGAGACCAGCCTGAGCAAGAGCGAGACCCCATCTCTACTATAAATAGAAAGAAATTAATTGGCCAACTAATATATATAGAAAAAATTAGCCGGGCATGGTGGTGCATGCCTGTAGTCCCAGCTACTTGGGAGGCTGAGGCAGCAGGATTGCTTGAGCCCAGGAGTTTGAGGTTGCTGTGAGCTAGGCTGACGCCATGGCACTCACTCTAGCCTGGGCAATAAAGTGAGACTCTGTCTCAAAAAAAAAAAAAAAAGAAAAGAAAACCTCTGCTGTGGACTGGGGTTAAGTGATCAAACGTTTGCTGTTGAGAAGATGATGCTCTTGACCAGAAATTCTCAACTTCAAATGCCCTTTGGAATGACCTGAGGGACTTTAAAGAATAATGCCTGGTGCCCCCCACCAAAGAGTCTAATTTAGTTGTTCTGGGGTGCAGCCTGTACCATGCTCACAATGCTAATCATAGTCGCCAGGAAATTGTTAAAGTGCAACTTCCTGACCTCTGTCCCCAGAAGTTCTGATTCAGGAGGTCTTGAGTGGGGCTTGGCCATCTTAATCACTAACAGCACTCTGGTGATTCTGCTGCAGGTGGTCTGGCCACGCTGTGACGAGCACTGCTTGAGAGAAGGTTTCTTCAAGTATCATATGCATATAAGCCACCTGGGGACCTTGTTAAAATGCAGCTTCTCGTTCTGCATTTCTGACGAGCTCTCAGATGATGCCAGGACACTGGCCTGCAGACCACAATTTGGGCAGCAGGGCTATACAGCCACAGTTCTCAAGGTGTGGTCCCTAAAAAGACTTGGGCATCTCCTGGGAACTTGCTAGAAATGCAAATTATCAGCCCCCACCTCAGACTTACTGAATCAAGAACTCTCTGGGTGGAGCCCGATAATGTTTTAAAAAAATTATTATGGTATCTGTTTACGATGTACAACATGATGCTTTGACCGGTGTAGACATCGTGAAATGCTTCCCACAATCAAGCTGTTTCATACGACCAGCACCTCACGTGGTCATCTTTCCTGTGCGTGTGAAAAGACCGCTTAAGATTTATTCTTAGCGACTTCCAAGTATACCACACATGGTATGAACTATAGTCACCATCCCGTACTATAGATATCTGGAATTTGTTACTCCTGTCTAACTGAAACTTTGTACCCTTTGACCAACATCTCCCCAGTGCCCCCTTCCTGCCCCCTCCCCAGCAATCTGTTTGAACAAGCTCTCCAGGCAGCTCTGACGCATGCTGGTGTCGGAGAACCCTTGCAGATGGGGGTCAAGGGCTTCCACCCCCTCCCAAGGCTCCCAAGCATGGAGTGGCATCCAACAGAGCAGCCGAGGGCTGCGAGCTCACAGGTGCTGGGGGCCTGGGGAGGGCCTGCGGGGGTACTGATACTGGGCAGAGAAAGTCCTCGAGGAGAGAGGTTTGCAGTGGCGTGCTGGGTGCCGCTGGGGATTAGAGAGTTCGTCAGCCCAGGGCTGTGGCGCAGGGAAGGGGCAGCTCAGCGCTGGGCTGCGGGGCCACACGGGGCTGGGGGCCCATTTGCAGCAGGAGTGGGCTCTCGAGCCAGGACCTCCTGGGCACTCTGCATTCCCTTTAGAGCTCAGGCACCTGCCTTTTCCAGGCCGTCCCCAGGCCCCACCGCAAGCTGCACACGCACCCATTTATACTAAGGTGCTAGGAATGCAATGTGTTATTTCTTTCAGGGTCATTTGCATTTAAAAACCAGTATTCTGGAGAAAGCACAGTTTCTAAAGTGGAATTTTAAGCTTTCAGGGTTCCCGGGTAAGAAGCTGCCTGGTCTTCAAATCCTACCTCCCCAGTGACAGCCTGGGGGTGCATATGAATGCGGCTGTGCCTGCAGCTTCCCCTGGTGACTGCTGGGGGCCCCCTCCCTGCACGGGGGGCTGAGGCGGGCTGAGGAATTCCCCATCCGCTTGGCTGCCTCCTGGAATCCGTCACAGCCCGGTCCTCTGTGGGAGAGCGGCAGCAATTAGCATAACCAGAACAGACCCTCTTTGTCTACCTCCCAGACTGTGGGATCCAGGCCTCCCCCAGAGACATGTTAATTATGTGGAAGGGCCCCTGGGTGCCTGTTGGCTGCGATCCTGCTCCAGTGTCGTGCTGCTGGATGCTGCAGGTGCAGGTGGAGCCGTGGCCGGCTGTGCCTGGCTAACGTGGGTAGCACTCTTCTCATCCAGGAAACCTGCTGCTCCGGCCACTCTCCAGTATCTTCCTCCGCCAGATTTCTACAGCTCCTGCTGGTCAGAACAACTCTCTTCACACTGAATATCTTTTATCATCTCACTTGTGACTTGTTTTCCTCCCCATCTGGACCACAGTTACTTCACGGGGGAACTTGTTTTATATTTAATCAATCAGTCAACCAATCAATCAATATCTATTAAAGAAACTGGTTGCCAGGCACTGTGCCAGGTGCAGAGATATGAAGATTAATAAGGCACCAGCCGGAATGAGGTGTGTGCAGCCCACGTGGGGGGCGAGGGGTGTGTGGCTAAGGGACCATCATGTACCAGCGGTGGCTGGAGGAACGCAATGGGTGCTCCGGCAGCATGGCACGGCCAGGGGCACAGAAATGTGCCTGGGAAGAAGGGGGGGAGGGGGAAAGGCTTCCTGGAGGAGGTGACATCTGAACAGAACTAAGGCTGAGTGGGGGCATATTGCACAGCTGTTACAAAGGAATGCACCAAACCCCACACGGGGAAGGAGTTTGGGGCTTTCCTGGGACCAGGGTGCAGAGGTGGTTGGATTGTGGAGCACCTCTGAAAGGGACAGAAGCCAAGTGGAAGGCAGGGCATGGCTGGGTCCTAAAAGGCTCTCCCTTCCAAGCTGAAGAGTTTGAGAGTTGGCTTGAGGGGTGGGGTGACCAGCGAGAGATTTGAGCGAGAGGGTAATGTGGCCAGAGCTGTGTTTTGGGAAGAGAGCAGCTGCAGTGTGGAGAATGGACTGTGGGTGACGGAAAGGGGAGACCAGGAAGGTGTCAGGACTGTTGGGGGCGAGACCAGGGCAGGGAGAGTGCGGGGAGGAAGAAGCCACGAGCAAGAGGGAGGGGGGACGGCACCAGAACTCATATGTGTGGCGGGGCTGTGGGAGTCGAGGCAGGAAGAGTGGAAAGCAACTGCCTGCGGGCATGGGAAGTTCTGTTCTGCACACAGGAAGTTTCAGGTGTCCATGGGAAGGACATCCACAGAAAGGAACCTGTGTCTACGGTTCTGCTTGGTGGACCTGACTCAGGGGAAGCTGGATGCAGAGGTCTGGAGTGAAGGAGAGTGGACAGAAGGAGAGACGCTGATGTTGGGAGTGGTATAGCCACTGGTGTCTTTGAGAAGACGTTTTGGAGTCCAAGCTGAATCCACATTCAGTCAAGACTGAAATTGTCTATAGGTAGAGATCCACCTCCCCAACCTTCCCTCAGCACCCCTGCTCGCCCCAGTCTGCGTTAGTGGCGTCTCTTCTCTTAGCTCCCCAGCCCTCCGCAGAGCTTTAGCAAAGCATCCACGTGGTGACCTAGGGTTACTAATGTGTCTTCCCCCATTAGACCGTGGGGAGCACAGGAACTATGCCTTGTGTGACCTTGGCTTCCCTGCACCTATCCCAGTGCCTGGGACAAAATAGGTGCCCAAAAGATGTGTCTTGAACCAGCTTGTGGGAGCAAGATGTTGGATGAAGGCTCCCGTTGCCAGGCATTGCCTATCCGGGGAGACCAAAGTGGGGTGAACCGTGACTGTTGGGGATTGGAGCTACAAAGCATATGGCGACTCTGGGTTGGCCAAGAAAAATGGTGCAAGATCAAAGGGCTCGGAGGTTGCTGTGGCCATCAACCCACAGCCAATGCCTTGGGAATAAATGTTCAAGTGCAAGTTCAAGCATGTCCACGTCAGGTATGCAGACCCAGAATAGCTCACTTATTTGTTCCCAGAACTAGTGCTGTGGGTGCCAACGATGTGCTAAGTCTTGTCCCTACTGGGCCATGAAGAGTCATAAAAGGGCAGCAGAAGTCGCCAGTGTGGATTTTGTAAATAGGGGCTGACCCTCACAAATAATATCTCCGTCCTCACTGATGCCTGGAATGTACCTGGTCTCCATAAGTGTGAGATGCAGGGGCAGGGGCACACCTTAAGTGCTGCCATAATCTCACTGTCCTCACCTGGGGAATCAAGGTGTCATTCTAGCTCTAGCTGACTCTGATTCTGCTTTCAGATTCTTTCTTGGGATCGAGTTTTCATTGGAAAAGCCTGGAAGAATGTTAAGCAACTGAGAGGGAAGAAGGGATTCTTCGGAAGGTAGCTTAGAAAAGGGAGATTATGGCTCTGAGAAATGAATTGCCTACCTCCTTGCCCTCAGGTCACCTGCCATCCCGCTGAGGAGCCAGACTGACACAGCCTAGGTGATTACAGGTTCACGTAAAGCCATGCATAGGGGCTCCAGTGGGAGGTGGCAGTTTGGACCAGACCATTTCAGACCTGCCCTGAAAGCAACCCATTGGCCAGTGAGGTGGATCCAGAACTCTCTGGTTCTACCCTGTGCTGCTACCAGCCTCTCAAGATACTCCCAGGCCCAGGCAGACCAGAGCTGTAGGGAGGAAAGGCAGGCTCCCAGGTATCCATGCTGGTGCATCCTTCTCCCCACTCTGTCTGCCCTTGGCACCATGAAGATGCTAATCCATGAAGGCCTGCTTTGGAGTCTCTGCTGGTAGATAGTGCAGAGATTCTGATAGAGCTTTGTTCTTCCTTTTCTTTGGTCTTGGCGTTTCAAGCAGTAAAAGCAAGAGAAGAGGATGCATAGCAGTGCTCTGCAAAGGGCCTGCGTTTTTTAGGCATTTGCCTCTCTCTCTGTGCCTAGCATTGGGCTGGCCAAACAGGTGTGGCCCCTAAAATACTTGTTGATTGACTACATTAATTATAAATTGCAAAAACAAAGTGGTTTTTTACATTTCCTAAATTATATACATTGAAATCTGCTATTTCCATCTGACCGTGTAGGAAGTGCTGATTGACTGTTTGAATTGGGGAGCTTTGTGCCCTGGGTCTGGTCCACTTGTGCAGTGGGATATATTCCCAGACTACTTCCAGCCTCCACCTTGGAGAGCCCAGGGATCCCAGGGCAGTGTTGTTCACCACCTGGTTCAAATCAGGCAGGGGGAACATGTTTTGTGACTTGGTCAGAGTCTGCCCTACACGGGAGGTTCTTGCATCTTGAAGCTGAGACGACCTTTGCCAGATGCAGTGTTGCCAGATGGGCTCGGAGAGGATGAAGAAGCGATAGCATCTTCAGAGTCTGTTTATAACTTTCAGTGCAAATACTGCACTCTGCAAAGGGGAGGCTGGGTACTTTCATGGGAAAAAGCTGTGAATTAGGAGTCGACCCGAGAGTTTCTGCCACTTAAGATCCACGGACCTTCCAACTACCTGGGTCTCAGTTTTCTCACCCATGAAATGAAACCAACAATACTTGTCCTAGTTTGTTGTGAGGATCGAGGGAGATAAAAATGTGAAAGAGCCTTAGGAGCTGCCACACGCCGTCCGGATGGAGGAGATGATTCTTTTGATCACAAACCAGCTGGACTCTCGCCCCCAGACATCTGCCAGATGTCTGCAGGCTGTGTGGGGTGCACGTGGGCGTGGGGTGCTCTCTGCTCAACTTCAGGGCCCCCCAAATGGCAGCACGGTCTGCTGCCTTGTGTCTTCTGTCCATGCTGCCCCATGCTGGAGCCAGTTGGGGCTTCTGCTGAGTAAGCAAACCCAGTGTTCCCGGGGCTGCGCCCGGAGCCCTGCCAGAAGGCCCCGGCTGGAGAGCCATCGGAGACTGGCCTTTATCTCTGCGACAGTTTACAGCCTTCAGAGCCACTCAGGCCTTTTATTGTTTCCCTGGTGATGACATGATTGGAATGTGGCCCATCTCTTTGGAGCACTCCCTGAGGTTGAATTCATAAAGGAGGAGGCCAGGGAATCGGCACTGGACGATGAAAGCCACAGACTTGGGGTCGTCCAAACTCCCAGAGATTCTCTTTTGGTTGGGAGGCAGCGGAGCTGGGAAGGGTTGAAGATCTGGAATTCTGCTTTCTGACCTGGCTGCTGGAGGTGGGATGGGAGGAGGTTCTATATCTCTTGCCATCACCTTGTTAAAACACTAGCGTGGAGCAGGCTAGCACCAGAGGAGGAGGGTGGCTTTCTGGGGGCCATCTCTGCGTGGTGGCTGCGCCAAAATGCTGGCATGAGGATGGTGGAATTTAGCCAGACAATGATCAGTTTCACACAGAGAACAATTTGAGCAAGGATACAAAGATCACAATCATGAGTTTCTTGCTCTTAAGGGACCCGCAGGGAAGGATGTTGAATAGAGCCACATGGTCACCATCCGTGGTGGACGGTGATGGCTGCTATTCAGGAGGGGCCCACGCATGTGATGGGGTTCAGGGCATTGTTGGAAGAGTCCCAGAGGTCTGTGATGAGTGTCTGCGCCTGCCTAGAGCATCTGCAGAGCCGCACATGTCTGCATAGTCCCAACAGTCTGGCTGTGGGAGGAGCGAGTCCTCCTGCAGTTTGAGGCCGTCTGTTTTGAGTAAACAAGCTGCTATCTCACGGGCCATATCCGATGCTTGCCCAGGGATGCCTGCAGGCTTTGGAAGGCAGTTGCCCCAGGAACCCCGAGTCTGTCACCCCTATGATGCTTTCTGCTTGTTTCTCTGATTTGGAATAGTCTCTCCTCAAAGAGAAAGTCTCCTCCCACTTAAAAAAAAAAGCAGCTCTTCCCCTTCCTGGTCACCAGACCTCCCTACGTTATTTGTATCCTTTGTGCCCTCTCTGTGCTACCTTGGAAACAGCGCCCCTCCTACTGTCCAGCTGACTCCAACACCTGTGCCCTGGAGTCCACATTTGCTAGGGTTCAACTTGTCCCTTCAATAGCCCCTCTGCCATATATCCTTAACCCCTCTCCTCTGAGCTAGCTTTTTCTTTTCTCTCTCTTTCTTTCTCTCTTTCTTTCTTTATTCTTTCTTTCTTTCTTTTTTTTAGACAGGGTCTTGCTCTGTCACCAGGGCTACAGTGCAGTGATATCACCATGGCTCATTACAGCCTCAAACACCTGGGCTCAAGCGATCCTCCTGCCTCAGCCTCTCAGAGTGCTAGGATTACAGGCATGAACCATCACACCAGGCTTGGGCAGCTTTTTCCATCTGCATTTAAGGTGTGCAAGTCTCCTTCGTTAAAAATAAACAAACCTCCCTCCATGCTGCCACCTTGCCTTGGCATGCCCAACGTCTCCCTGTCGTTCCTGGTTTTGAACAGTTGGGAGAACTCCTTGGAAGGTTGGCTTGTAGTTTCTGCTTTTCTGGCGCATTCTTTCTCTTGATTTCCCCTTGACGTTCTTCTGCCCCTACCCTAATTACCATCTCCTAGCCTAACTGGTAACTCACCTACTTTCGCTGCAACCTGGATTGTGCCTCCTTATTTCTTCCTCCAGAGACAGACATCTTCCAAAGAGTTGGCTTTAAGGAAGTTTCCTTCCCATCGTTTTCTCTTTCACAATGTTCCTTTAACAGCAGTGTTCTTGTAAGAACTCCTTTTTCCATGCCCCTCCCCAGGCTGGAGTGCTTGGAACCTCCCCCAGATCCGGCGGATCCATCCCAAACGGCTCACTCAGGTATCCATGCTGTCCCCAGTCCCCTTCCCTGTTTCTAACCTGTCTGCAGCCCACCCCTGCTCGGGCTACTCACCTCTCCAGACTTCAGTGTGTGTGTTTTGCGCATATACATGCATACTCACACTCTTCTTGCCTGGAACACACTCCCTGGGATCCAGTCCTGTGTCAGACTGTGCAGCCTGGGCTCCATCCTCTCTCAGAACCTCAGTTTCCCCATCCTTAAAGCAGAGGGCTTGGACCAGATGAGCTTCACTGGGGTCCCTTTCAACACTGAGATCCCGTAATCTCAGTGGTGAGAATCCCACCAATCTCAATTGGTGACTGCAGTGGTCCCCCCTTATCTGCGGGTTACATGTTCCCAGATCCCCAGTGGATGCCTGACGCTGCAGATAGGACAGAACCCTGTGTACGCTCTGTTTTTTTTTTTCCTGTACATGCATACCTATGATAAAGTTGAACTTGTAAATTAGGCACAGTAAGAGATTAACGACGACTTGTAATAAAATAGAACAATTATCATGATATGCCAGCATCACTACTCTTGTGCTTTGGGGGTGTTATTAAGCAAAATAAAGGTTGCTTAAACACAGCACTGATACTTGATTCTGAGACGGGGATCTGATATGATCTGATCGCTACTGAGCTGGCGACTTGGTGACTAATGGGCAGTAGTGTGTGCCGGACAAAGGGACGACCCCCGTCCCGGGAGGGATGGAGCAGGAGAGTGTGAGGTTTCATCATGCTACTCAGAATGGCATGCCGTTTGAATCTTATGTATTATTTATTTCTGTAATTTTCCACTTAATATTTTAGGACCACGGTTGACCACAGGTAACTGAAATTACAGAAAGCGAAACCGTGGATAAGGGGTGCAAATGGGGTTGGAAAGCTAACGAAGACCAAGGACTCTGCCTTATATACGTCTCTGTGTTCCCAACAGCAGCAATACAGAAACTGCGGAACAGGACTGGGAAGTGTAGGCTTTGTCATTGCGACAGCCTGTCCCAAGGCAGGGGCAAGCGGTCTCCCTGCTGGTGTGGGTCTGGGGTAGGTGTGGCTGTCCCTGTCTTCTAGGCTGTGTGTGAGTTAGGGTTCTCCCGGAAAACAGAACCCACAGGACATGTACCTACACAGAGGGATTTATTTTAAGGAAGTGGCTCACACGGTTGTGGCAGCTGGCAAGTCCCAAATCCGCAGGATGGGCCAGCAGGCTGGAGTCCCGGGAGAGTTGCAGTTAGAGTTTGAAGGCTGAGTCCCTCTTCCCCCAGGAAGTCAGGGGTTTTTTTGTTGTTTTTTTTCTATTAAGGCCTTCAACTGATTGGATGACCCTCATCACGCAGGGTCATCAGCTTTACTCAAGGCGTACTGATCTGAATGTTAATCTCATCTCAGAAATATAACCTTCACAGGAACAGCTAGAATAACGTTTGGCCAAATGTCTGGGTACGGTGGCCCTGCCAAGTTGACAAATAGAATTAGCCAGCAGAGGCTGGTTATCTTCTTCTTCTAGTAAATTTATTCCCCATGGCCGGCGTGTTATCTGTTCCTGCCCCTGCAGGCTGATCCGCAGAGTTCCTCTTACTGCATACACGGCGTGCCCCGCGTGCCTGGGAAGAAGTCCTAGTTCAAGGAGTGCACCGGGGGCCGTTCAGGAAGAATCCATGTCTGGGCATCGGGCAACAACAGCAGTCAGGAGCTGAGCAAAGCTCTTGACTTCAGACGATGCCGGAGACCCTGGGGTCTGCAAACTCACGCCACAGTGAGCTAGCTCGTCTCAGGGTCTTCCTCTGCAAACCTGGGGACACTTTGTGAAATGAAACATGCGAGTGCCTGCCATCCAGAGATGCCACATAAAGGACGCTCTCCACAGCTGTCCGTTTTCTGGTTTCTTTCTTGTCCCCTCCTCTTGTCCCTTACTCATTCTCAGGGAAGACAGTTTTCCTTCACTGAGTGCCACGTTTGAGACAAGTCATCTGGTTTGCTTTGTGGAGCAGATATTTTTCTCAGTCCTGCTTTCCACTTGGGTTTAGCCCTTTGGGGGATCCAGTGCAAAGTATCTAACCACCCACCTTGGAACCAGACTTTGTTTCCACATCCTCCAGTTTCACAACCTCCTTGGCTGATGTCCATCAGCTATCAGTCCCATGGCGTGGGCGAGAGTGGGTGCTTCCATGGCACAGATGGCCTCCTGGCCAGAGTGTAAGCTCATTCATTTTGGGAATTATTTTTTCTTTTCTTAAAGGCCCCACAGTGGGTGACTCGGACCCAGGGTAGTTCCTGAGTAAGACATCAGTGGTCAATTGCAAGGGCTTAGCACAAGCCCACACAGATGCTATACTCTGTCTTCTCTGACCGAACACTTACCTTAAGTAGAAAAAACAAACCCAAAGAAACAAAGCCGCTGTCTTATTCTGCCCAGCTGTAGCGCCCAAGGGTACTGGGCTAAGCCTTACTTTCTGAATCACTTTGCAGCAGAAGGTAGAATAATTCAGGCAAATAGAAGCTCCAAAGAAAATAAGATCTTGGTTGGTGGCCCCAGGCTTGTCTTGCATGAGCCAGTGGGGGATGGGTTTGCATATTACCTCTGACAGGTGAGGTTGGTGGGCAGACATGTTAAACAGGAATGAGAATAGCATTCAGATTTCCATCAGCAAATATTTGTAATATTTGATTTTGTGACAATAACCAAAGTGCAGGAAGAGAGGTCCTATGGAAAGTCAATTAATCTGGGCAAAGGTGATCCACTGCTGTGGCCAAGGGCATGCCCACAGGAAGTTCAGGCTGTGTGATGCTTCTCTGGGCATAGACCTGGTCTGTCCAGTCTGTGTTCTGGGCCCAGAGACTGTCCATAGAGGGCTGCCTGTGGCCTTGAACAAGAGCACCACCGATTTGCCTGCAACCACACTTGAATCCAGCAGTTCCAAACTCAGGGTAGGGAAACAGGGCATCAGAATCCCAGGGGAGCTTGTTAAACACACACGCACATTTCCCCACCCTATGTGGTGTGTGTTGGCAGGACTGCAGTGGGGCCAAGAATCTGCATGTCTACTGAGCTCACCGGGTGACCCCGCCCATAGCCAGTACGGGAACCACAGCGCTAACCCAGTGTGGAGTCACCAGAGGCGGATGCATCAGCTTCCAAACTGGCCCCTTTCTGTTCCCTCTCTGATTGTGGTCCTCCACTGTTTCTTGGCTGCAACACTACATTCTTTGTGTGTGTGTGTGCACGTGTGCAAGCTCAAGAGTGTGTGGTGCCCAGACCCACCCTCGCCACAATGAACCAGATTCTCCCATAGCCCCTCCCTGCCACTTTGAGAATCGCTGCTTTACTCATTTCCACGTCTCAGGCCGGCGTAGGAGAGGGAGTCCGCCTGCACCTGCATCAGGGCTTTGGACTCAGCTCCTCTGTTGCCCATCCTCCCCCAGACAAAGGCATGTGTGTGGGAGGGGCAGACGGAGCAGAGGCAGGAAGTGCACACCGCGGCAGTGGGGCCTTCTCTGGCCTGGACACCTGCTTTGTGGACAAACAGGTTTTCTTTTCTTTCTCCCTTTTTTTCTTTTTTTTGAGACATGGTGTCACTCTGTTGACCAGGCTAGAGTGCAATAGTGTCATCATAGCTCACTGCAGCCTCAAACCCCTGGGCTCAAGCGATCCTCCTGCCGCCTTAGCCTCACAAGTAGCTGGGACTACAGGTGCATGCTATCACCTCCAGCTAATTTTTCTATTTGTGGTTGAGGCAGAGTCTCACTATTGCTCAGGCTGATCTCCAACTCTTGGCCTCAAGTGATCCTCCCACCTCGGCCTTCTAGAGTGCTAGGATTAGAGGCATAAGCCACTGTGTCCAGTCTGGACTAACAGTTTTGACATCAGTAAGTGGCCATGCAATGGGTTGTGTAAAATTCCTCTGTAAAGGCTGTGAGGTGTGTCACAAGTGCCAGCCATGGTAGCTGCCTTCTCCTTTTGGTCTCTGCCTCTCCCCTGGCAATGCACAAAGGCACAGAATTGGCAAACTCCGTTCACTGTCGTTGATGACACCTTGCACTGCTTGCACAGGTGGGCACGGACTCATGTCAGGGTGATGGGCCCACCCTGTGCCTGGGCTGGCCCCAGGGAGGTTACCGTTGGAAACCAAGATGGGGGCCTTTTTGAGCCCCGGGGATCCCCAGAAGGCCTTCCTGACTCCCAAATCCCCTGGCACGCTTGCCTGCAGGCCAGGCACTGCCACCCCTCTACCCTTGGCATTCTCTGTTCCCAGCCCCAGAAGACAAGCGCAGGCCTCTTGCTTTCTGAAGGGATGCCTGCCCTCGTCACAGGGAGACAGAGGTGCGCGGTGGCATAAAGGGCCCTTCCAGAGCATGCAGAGCTTGCAGGGGCTGCTTCCTGCATGGCCGCTGGCTCTGGACTTCCTTCTGAGATTGAACCGGGAAGTCCTGTGTGGAGAGCTCATCAAAAGCCCCTGCCCAGCCCCTGCCCAGCCCCTGCCCAGCCCCTGCCCAGCCCCTACCCAGCCCCTGGCTCCTTGTGGAAAAAACAGTCACAGCTCACATCATACTTGTCTTCCCAAATCTTTCTCGCCCGTCTAGACTTCCACGTTGCTGGTTGTTTGAGCCTCTTTCTCTGTTTCCCCTTGCGGATCAGTAGTGTGCACGCGGGGCCTGCCCTGCATTCGGGCCTGGCCAGTCCCCTGGCTGGGCTCTCAGGTAACCCCTTGCCTTGGTCACCCGTCCTCCACCCTGTCTCCAATCTTGCCCCTCGTCCTGGCCCCATCCTTTGGCTCCTGCTGGTCTGAGTGGGGGAAGCGGACAAGGACGGAGTCTGGCTAGGGGGGTGGAGGTGCCTTCTTCCCTGCCTCCCTGAGACACCCGGACTTCGGCCTTCACCCAATAGCTCTCTTTGCTGTGTCCTCCAAACACTCTCTGACTGGGACAGCTGGCTCGGGTCCCTGGTGTACTCTGTTACTCTCACCCCTTATGCACCATGGCATGACTCTGCATGTTGACAGGAAACCAAAGCCCATTCTATCAACCCAAGTAGATCGAAGAGGGTGGGACACATGCTCCCCAGCACTCCGTGGGTCCCGGCTTGCCCGCAGAAGCCCATCTGTTCTGGCCAACCGGCTGCTGCTCTCGAGACATTTCCTGACTTCCCCGTGCTCCTGGGAGCCACTGGAGGCAGTTTCTAGCATGAAAGCCACTGCGAAGAAGAGCTAGTTGTCCTGTGGGAAGATTCTCGGGCATGTATTGCTATGATCCAAAGCAGTCTATTTACTCACTCATCTGTCCTTTCATTCACCCGCTCCTAGGAGACCTACTAAGTGCCAAGCTGGGCAATACACAGCCCACTGCTTTGCTGGGGAGATGAGACAGGAAATGATAAGACAAGGCTTATCGGGATGTGATGACAAGCCCCAGACGCTTGATTTGAGTCATGTATCCAGGAGGTCAGAGCACGGTGGGGCTGTTGGAGAGGGAGGTGCACTGAGGGTAGGGGTGGTTTCCCAGGCCTGGAAGGAAGGGCACAAGTTAGATGTGTAGACGAGAACAGACAGAATCAACGCACAAAAACTCGGTGATTTGCAGCAAGCAGAGGGTGTTCTGGGGCAGTGGAGGGAGCTGGAAAAAAATAAGTGTCGGGTCTATGCGGCTGCTCTGGACGCTGCGGGCCTGGCCTGGCCATGGACCCACGCGGGCCATTCCAGGCCTGCTCTGGGAGTCGCTTTGGTAACCAAGAATGCGCTGGGAGCAGGGCAGCTGCCCTCGCCTCTTCCCATGCCCTACCAGCAGGCCTAGCCAGGGCCGAGGTCTCCTCCAAACCACGCTTGTCTTGTTCCCGGCCCAGAGGTAGCAAGAGAAGCTGGAAAGGCAAAGCGGGTTGATTTCCAAGGCTTTCTGAGTCAGCCAGGTGGAAGGCAGCCAGGGAGGCAGCAGCTGGTGACAGCCTGCCTGACCGCCTGAGATAGCAGGCAGCTACTCACGGGAACAATTGGGCTGAAGCAGGGGCGGTGGGTCAGGAACACGGGCCAGTGGAATTCTGAACAAGGTCAAAGTCCGATTTGGTACAGTGCTTTATTACCAATTTAAATCTCGTCTTTCCTTCCAGAGTGGCTGCCACAGGGGAAATTTGCATTTGAGGACTCCGAGTGGTGGACGCCCTGGCAGGGCTGCATGTTGCCTGCAGTCCAGCCGTGTCTGCCCTTGCAACTGGCAGCGACATGTTGAATATGCTCTGATTTTGCCTATGTCTGGCTGCCTGTTTGCTTGGGGGGAACAAACAAACAAAAGACAAAAAACGACTCTTCTTACTGCTTCCACCCTGGGAGAGGGTCTGAAGCGTGCAAGGGGGGAGG
>VSMD01027374.1:0-55626 GCA_008750895.1 Mirza zaza | reverse complement strand
AAGAATCACTGATGTGGTAAGTTGTGTACTCTCTCCAGTTGGCTATTCAACAGGACACTATTGGTTTGCTATCTTTTGAGATTTTTTTTTTTCCTTTCAGAAAATAAAGCAGTTGGAGTGATGAAGTCGGGCCATGTATTTACAATCGAGCCAATGATTTGTGAAGGTGAGAAAAAGATGCAGTAATATTCTTTAATTGAATTTTATTTATTTTAGGTTATTCATCAGATTAGTGATCTGTTCTTGCTTCCTTTCGCTTCTTTCCCACTTCTTGTTCCTTCTCAAACTTGATTCACTGTCATTTAGAGAACTGAAAATTTTAAGGGTTGACAAGAAAGTCATAAAGATCTTGTCAGGGTGCATTGTAATAATTAGGAGCCATGTGAAGCCTGCGTAGAAGTTCTTGCTTGATGTAGGAGGGAAAGAGGAGGGGGGAAAAGCATTTGTTGAGCCACCCGCTTTGAGGCAGACAGTTATATGATTTAATTCTTTTTTTATTTTTGGAGACAGAGTCTCACTCTGTTTCCTGGGCTAGAGTGCCGTGGCATCAGCTTAGCTCACAGCAACCTCCAACTCCTGGGCTCAGGTGATCCTCCTGCCTCAGCCTCCCGAGTAGCTGGGACTGTAGGTATGCGCCACCATGCCCAGCTAATTTTATATATATATATATATATATATATATATATATATATAGTCCAGCTAATTTCTTTCGTAGAGATGAGGTCTCACTCTTGCTCAGGCTGGTCTCGAACTCCTGAGCTCAAACGTTCTGCCTGCCTCAGCCTCCCAGAGTGCTGGGATTACAGGCGTGAGCTACCATGCCCGGTCTGTTACTGCCTTTTCTGTAAAATGTAAATTATGATCCTTATGTTGCCAACACACAGGGCTGCTGTGAGAATAAGTGAGAAGATTTACTTGTATTATTAACACCGACTACTTTGTGCACTTTAAAGCAGTGGTCTGCAGCCTTTTTGGCACCAGGGACAGGTTTTCCGTGGACGGGGGGGCAGGTGCTGAGAGACTGTAAATACAGGTGAAGCTTCACTTGCTCACCTGCCCACCGCTCACCCCTGCTGTGCGGCCTGGTTCCTGACCAGCCATGGACCAGTACCGGTCCGCAGCCCAGGGGTTGGGGGCTGCAGCTTTAAAGGACTTTACAAATATGAGGTGGTGGTGTTGTCATCCTAGTGGACTGAGAATAAAGTTCTTATCATGTACAAGCTGTTGTGAGGGCAGCCAGGTGTATTAGTATTTTCAGGAGTAATCAAATAACTTCCTGTAGAGCCAGCAGAGATGATCATCAGCTTATAGCAGATGTTCTTCAGCATAACTCAGGTTAAATTCCAGCTGCGGAATGGAAAGTCTCATATCTAAAGGGGAATTTGCTCAAAACAGTGGCCCAATATGTTTGAGTCGCTGTTACTAAAAATCCTGTTTGATCAGATCACAGTAAAATCAGAGTAGTAATATTTTAAACCCATTTATGTGAAGGTCATTACATTGAAAAATATCTATTTACTCATCTTAAGATGTTTGACGAGGCACAAATTAACTTTCTTTAAGCTGCCTCATATTTTCTCTTGAGCCTGGGATTTCATATTGTACAAGTAGATGACTTCACCACAGAGTTTATGTGCTGGGATTTGTGTGTGTGAGCCAGTGAGTCCTAAAGTAATATGTTTCTCTTAAACATTACTCACAGTGAAGAACGTATTGATTTTTTTTTTTTTTTGACATCTAATTTTGAAACCCAAAAGCTCTGTGAATACATATTTTTATAGCAGTGTCCAGAATTGCCGAACTTCCTCATTCCGCCTCTGCCTCCGAGTCTCTGGGCCTTGTCTTTCTGCCGTGCATCGACCCGCCCCCTCCCCGGACGCTGTCCTCTCGTCATCTCCGGCTGCTTTCCCGTCCCTGTCCTCCTCTAGTTGTCCTCCACTGACCCAGTCTGCTGCAGAGCATTTTCTCACCCTCCGTACCAATCTCTTTCTCTTTTTCCTTCTCTCTGGTTGCAGGGCTGTGGCCTGCAAAAGTTTCACACTATAATCTGTCCTCACCATATGATTGTGTGCCTGTCATTTTGAAATTATTTCAGGAATTAAATGCTACAATAAGAGTATAAAAATGTATGTGATTTCCTTCACAATATACACTAGCTAGGCAGATGCCAGGGATATGCCAGGAAAGAGCTAAATTGATTCCAGTTTTTACTCATAGTTGTGTGTGTGATGAGTGTTATCAATGTGTTATCTAAAACGAAATGCAGCACCTTTGTTTGGAAATTCTGTTTTGATTTGATATTTGGGAAATATAAAAGATGTGAAGCTGCAACACACCTGAGCCAATTTAAACGTCGTCTTTACATTGTCGGTGCTCAGACAAAAATGCAGCTGGAAAGGCCTTAATGGAAGTGTGAATAGGATCTTAGTAGGAAATTTTCCACTTGGTTTCCTTACCAATACGCGCTTACCTAGAGAGCTTATTTGGAACACCGAGCCCTGGCTTAAGACGTTGTCTCTGTTCGCTAAGGTGGCTGGCAGGACGAGACCTGGCCGGACGGCTGGACGGCGGTGACGCGGGACGGGAAGCGGTCGGCGCAGTTCGAGCACACCCTGCTGGTCACGGACGCCGGCTGCGAGATCCTCACCCAGCGGCTCGACACCCCGCGGCCGCACTTCATGTCCCAGTTTTAATTTCTTCCTCGGTGCACGTCTCAGTGGCACCTTCTCGCTGTGCTGTGCGTTTTATTGATGGCACAGACAGGTGGAGGAACGTTTTTTATCACTTGTTTTGTTCTGACCGTAGGTAAGGAAGGACTGCAGCATTGGACGCGTGTCCTCAAGGACTCGGCTTGGGTCTGAAGAGCTGGGAAGTGTAAAGGAGACCCGCCCAGCGCCTTTCACTGCCTGCCCCGCCCGTCTCTGTGCCCCTCTCCTCTTTGCCCTCTGAGCACTTTGACCCAAACCTGCTTCTAGTTGCTTTTGTCACTGCCACACGCCAGCCGCCAGGAGCCAGCTGCTTTTCAGGTGAACGCTAGAGATGAGAATCCTTGAAACTTCAGCAATATGTGTTGCACCACATTTTTAAAATTATATATATGGAGATATATATACACGTGTACATTTTAAATCCCATGTACCTAATTGCCAGACGCGCCGCGCCCTGGGGTTGCGTTGGTCCTGCTCTGACCGCGCGGTGCCGACGCAAACGGGCCCTGAGTTTGCAGTGACCTGAGTCCCGGTTGGGAATCGCCCCCATCCCCCCCCCCCCCGGCCTGTGCTGGTTGCTCACACGCTCGGTGGTGTGTCGGGCAGCACTCAGTGAGTTTTCTCCAGTGTGCACCCTGTGTGTGTCCGTGAATGAATGTGATAAAATTCACTTTGGAAGAAGGATATCAGGCTCTTAAAAGTCTAGTTTTTGGCAAAAAATGACCGCGTGCCAAGCGGTGGCCGGCTGTTGCAGGGCGTGAGAACTTCATAATACACTCTGTTTGAGACCCGTGCTTGGATAGAAGTGGGAGGGAAAAGTCCCTTCTGTTCCCTTCTCTATCTTATCTCAAGGCCGGGCCTTGGAGACGCGCAGAGAAGGGTGGGGCACTGCCCAGGATGGCGGGGAAAGGGCTCTGCAGTGTGCCAGGCGGGCCGCAGGATTCCAGCCTGTAGCAAACCTGGGCGTGATGAGAGAGGACCTTCTTTGTACTGTAACTTGCAGCAGGGACGTGGCTGTCTGTGTGTGCTGAACACACCTTGCCTTTACGTAGGGGGAACCTCGTTAGAATTGACCTCAGCTGCCCAGTGTCTGTTCCTTTCAGCCATTGTCCAAATCCAAGTGTATCCGATAAAACCAGATCCTAAAGTCATTGTCATTAGAGTGTACTTGATTACTCAAATCCGATGACTCTCTTGTAATATAATTTGATACCACTGACATTATACTTGTAAGAAAACATCTTTCCCAGAGTGCCTCAGACCTTATTGCTTTAAAATAATTATAATAATGTTTTCATTACTTTTATTATTTTAATGATTTAGCGAAGTGACTGAATCCGGTATAGACTTTGGGGGTATGTGTGTGAAGTTTTTATCAAACTGTAATATTTGTGAATGGAATGCCTTGCAATATGAATGTTAATATAATGTGTAAAGGGAGATTAAAAAGTTTGATTATCCTACCCTGTAGTCATTAACTTTGCTGCATTTCCTTGGGATTTTAGAGGGGAGAGGTGGGAATGGGGAGGCTGATTTCATAACTGAAAATCAACTCATGACCCTTTGAGCAGAAATACTTTCGCAGGTTTAATGCCTATCCGGTAATTGCAGTGCTCAATTCCAGAGTCTGCCAGCAGCCTTGGAGGTGCAGCCATATGGTGGAGAGCTTTGAAGACAGAATGCTGAATATTTAGGGGAGCGTTTTATGTACTGATAGTAGAATTAACACTGGGCTTATTCAGTGTCTGTCATTAGAAAATAAACTCAAGGGAATAAAACCTTGGTGAGATAGTGTTTGGTTCAAAGATAAAACATGCTGATACTGCTTTTTTCAGTTTGGGAGATTTTGAAACAATAGGGGCTCTAGTCTAATTGCATGTATCTAATTACAGCTATTCCACTCCTTGGCTGAGAGAACACCTAATTTCATCATTCTGTCAATTTTTTACAAAATAAGTCAATGGGTTTTTTTTTGTTGGTTTTTTTGGAGAAGGGTCTTGGCTGTGTCTCCTGGGCTAGAGTGCAGTGGCATCATCGTAGCTCACTGCGGCCTCAAACTCCTCTGTTCAAGCGACGCCCCCACCTCAGCCTCCCAAAGTGCTGGGATTACATGCACAAGCCACCAGCCTATATTAACTTTTAAAATAATGTTCCTGTTCCCTGCCTGTCCTCCAACACCTTTGGAATTACAATTTAGAAGAAGAGAAACATATTTGTATTTTATCTTGATGTGTTTTGCTGATAAAATGGATTAATGGGATTAAACTCCGTTCACCAACACTGTTATACCACTTGCCACTTACATGTCTGAATAAATAGGCAAGAGGAGGTTTAGGAATTTCTTTGCCATCTTCACATGATTCCTCAGTTTGCCCTCTACCCACTTCTGGTTTTTCTTTGGCTTTGGTCAAAGTTGAGAGTAGGATGCTCTCTTTGCTCAAGCCTCCAAGTGCACCCTCATGGTATATGTAAGCTATTTCCTTGTTTTAAATTCAATTTTATTTTTTTACTTCCAGTTTTTTTATTTTGAAAATGTTCAGATTTATAGACATGTGGAAAATGTAGTGTAATGATCATATATCTTTTAACTATCTTTAACAAGTGATTTTGCCACCTTTGCTTTAAGCACTTTTCAACAGCAGCTTCACCCATTACTCTTCAGCGCGTACCTCTTAAAACATAAGGATATGCTCTCCTACATGATCATAATGCAATTAGAAATGTAATATTCATACAGAACTATTTAATGTATAGTACACATTCAGAATTTGTCAACTTCCCCCAAAATAGTCTTTAAAGCTTTTTTTTCCCTTCGTTATAAGTCCGCTATCCAAAACTGTGACATTTGACTGTCATGTACCCCTAGGCTTTAGAACAGTCCTTCCAACTTTCTGATGTTTTATGACATGGTCACTTGAAAAATCAGGCCAGTTAGTTTGTGAAAATCTGATTGTTTCTCATGAGGTGCAGAATAAACACTTTTGCAGAAGACCACGTCGACGGCATTTTGTGCGTCCCATTTGTTATATCACATACTGTTGTCACCTGCTAATGCTAAGTTTGATCACTTGGTGTCAGGACTTCTCACTGTAAAAAAAACTCTTTTTACTTAAAGAATATGGGAGAAGTTACTTGGAGACTATTAGGATATCCTATTCCCTCAATGGTTTTATCATTCATTGATAACCCTTGCCTAAATCCATTGTTTCGTTACATTGGTGGCTGTAAGTTTGCTAAGTCTAGCATTCCATCTACATTTATTAGCTGACATTCTTCTACAAGAAGTACTTTCTTCCCTCCCTCTACTCACTTTTTTTAAGTATCAATCTGGGCTCATGGATTATTTTTTAGAATCCTAATTATGTAATTGTTCCAAATTTAGCCAGGAGGAGCACCTGTAAGCTTGTTTATGGGTCATTGTGGACCATCAGTCTTGAGTACTTCCTTGCTTTTTGCCGTAGCAAGATGTTCTAGGCTTATGTATTTTTCCTGCTCCAGACTGGGAATTGCCTTTTTTCCAAGAGTCCTGGGAACCCTGGAATTTCATGGGCAGTGGTATTTGGAAATAAAGATCTGGATTCTACTGGGGTGTCACTGCTTCTGGGCCCATTTAGGGAACAGACAGATGCGTTTTTAATAGATCATGAGTTCATTCTGATACTTGCAATTCAAATGTAACACTGATCTTGCTCACCCTTCCCTCTTCCATATTTGTATCTTCCTTCTGCCTCGGTGAGAATGTGCTTCCAAAGAAGATTAATATTTATTCATTTGCTTGTTTCTGTAAGACGTGTAAAATTATTTCAAAATTATACACCAAAATCAATACCAACAATAAGTACAAAATTTATTTGATTTTTATTCTTGGAACATGTCATTTGAAGTAATTTTGATCTTATTCTGAACTTCCTAAACCATAATTTACTTCTTAACAACGTGTGAATCTTGGGGGCAAAAAATATAGTAGGAGGATCTTTTAGTGGTCTGGAAGTTAGAAATATTAGAGCTGTTTAAGATAGTGTGATAAGATTGTCTACATTTGGTGGTGTTTAACTTCAACCAAGGTGTTCGGCTACAAATTATACCATTTGTAATGTGTATGTATGACCGATTTTCCAATTCCTTTCTACTAGAAAATAACATCTTAGACATTAATATTCTAGGAAAAATTATTTCATAATGTAGGCTGCGTTAGGCTAAAACTTGAAAAGTTATTAAAGTGTTTTGTTCCATTAAAGAAAAGGACACCAAAGGAAAGATTAGCTTAGTCACACAGTCCCTATTCATGAAAATTCTCTGGTCCTTATGGTGTTTGAAATCTTGAAGGGCAAGCAGCCTTTGGCAACTACTCCTAAAGCTTTGTAGCAGCCTTCTCTCTTCCTTACCTCTTCTTCCTGTTGGTGCTAAGTATAAAAAAGATAAAAATGGTTTGCATTTGGATGTTTTGCAAGAGAAAGCAGGAATAAGGTGGCCTTGGCTACATGTTATCTGCTCCTTTTCATTTTGAGGCCTGGGCGAGCGACAGCAGAACTGTCTGTATATGATGGTAATTCTGTGGTTATTTTTAAAAATGTGTAAATACTGGTGTCTTATTTTCCTAAAATGTGCCAAAAAGTCAACATGTGGAGCACTCAAGAAAGGCTTCCTGTCAAGAGTCCCACTTACCTACAACGTGGTTGTTAGTAGTTGAGAGCACTTTGTTTTTTTTTCTATGGGAATTCCTATGAAATCCAGCCCTTTTACTATTGTAAAGCTTTTAGTAATTACTCCCATATGGGCAGCAAGATTCTCGGCCCTATTACTGTTATTCCAGCCTCCTTCTCCCATGTCCAACCACAAAATGCCAAGAATGGTTACGTCCCAAAACTTGTAAGCACATTTGCACCACGGTGTCTTGAGAAGAGCCCAGGACCAACCATCGGGACACCAGCGCTCTGATTTTCACAACTTCACTGCTTCCAAGCTAGGAGAGCAAATCCCCACACTTCTCCGTGGAAACCTATTCACGCAGTGATAACAAAAGTTAGCAACTGTTTTATTCTATATATAATGTGACTACAACGCATATCTGTTGGGTTAGAGGTCACCAGGCAACTCAGGGTAGAATTTTAAAAAGTTCAGTGAATTTGAGCCCCGAGTGATTCTAAGAAAACAATGCTAAGGATGAGAATTTTTAGTATTGAAATTAGATTAGTGAAACAGATGAACATATTTTAAAGCACGTTTCTGCTATTTTATCGTGTTTAACACATCTTAGTATTTTTGGCAGACTCGAGCACAGGTTTAAATGGGAGGTAATATCTGTGGTGGAGTATCACTCCTTTCTTGTAAAGAGCATGTGCTTATTTCTCTTATACACAAGGAATTCTGCAATAATGTCCAATTGGATAAAAATCAGTCTACTTACAAGCCCATTCCCTGCTTGGTTCCCATAAATTTCCATGAGAAGAAATCTTGTATAATGGAGGACTTTGTGCGTCTCTGTTCACTTAGTAGTTGTTCTTCAAAGACATAATTCTCTTGGTGTAGTTCAATGCGTTTATTATCTACACAGCTGTTTAAATATACAGTACTTAATAAAATGTTTTCCAAATGTGTTTGTGTTATACTTTTTCTAAAAGGTATTTGCTGACAAAGAATCTCATCTTGTATGTTAATTGAAAAAAATATTGGCTGAATTCAAAGTTGGTCTTTTTCCTAGATCAGCGAAGTGTGTCTAGGTCCAAAGAAACGTCAGTTACTTCAGGACATTGGTCATCAGCCTACTTGGCAGATTGGTAGCCAAGCAGAAAAAGTCCTGAAGCATTCTGTGCACATAAAATGGATTTCTCTTTACCCAAGTCAACAAAACATTTTGAGAATTACCAGCTAAGTATAATTTTGCATTCAGATGGGATAAATGGAAATAGCACTATGTATATTTTTTGGAGCCATTTTTGATATAAATTGTACACATGGTAACTGGCTCCACTGGTGTAAAATTTTGGACAAAATGCAGTTTTTTTCCCTCACTTCCATCCCAAATGACATTATCCCATACATTATACTTTATGTGTTAATTTCTTGCACACATAATAAAGAACTTGGTGCACGCAGACATGTACATGGGCTGTCTCTCTCCATGGAACATCACTAGGCAGGTAAAATAGGGAGCAGAATTGCACGGCACGCTGCAAACGGAAATGCGGGCAAATTGAAAGAGTGCGAGGCACTTAAAAGTTTTCCAATTAAAAATAATATAGGTGATTAAAGTGCCTAATGCAGACTTTTAGATCCTTGAATTAAAAAATTATTCTACTAGCTTTCATAAAATATACAGTGGGAGTTTATAACCATTTATGTTGGATTTATTTACCTTTTTACCAAGAAAGTAGTTTAAAGATACTTTCAAAAATGTCTCAACAACAAAAATGTATTCTATATGTCAAAATAGCTAGAAGAGCAGCTTTGGAATGTTTCCAACAAAAAGAAATAAGTATTGTTTGAGAGTATGTGTATCCCAATTACTGATTGGATCATTACACATTGTATGCATGTGTCACAATATTACACATACCCCATAAATATGTACAACTATTACATATCAATTAGAAAACTTAATAACAATCCTTCCACTCTGGTAGAATCCTAATTTTGGACAACCACTATAGATTTACTGACATGCACATAGGGAATAGTTGTTAGCCCTGTGCTTTATCTATAGTTACCCTGTGCCAGAAACTG
This sequence comes from Mirza zaza, assembly GCA_008750895.1. NCBI lineage: Eukaryota > Metazoa > Chordata > Mammalia > Primates > Cheirogaleidae > Mirza > Mirza zaza. The sequence goes on along the minus strand of VSMD01027374.1, from coordinate 46,195 downwards.
TGGTTCAGCAACATGTATAACATCCTAAATTCCATCCAACAGGATGTATTAAAAGGATTGTAAAAGTAAAAAGTTCACACCTGTAGTCAAGTCCCATAACCCAGGAATCCTTATAGTAAGGACCTTGTAAACTTGATTCTTTACCCTAGATCTTTGAGATGGACAATTGTGCTTTCAGCTAGGAAATGCTAATACCTGTTCAACTTAATTGGCTGGCTCAAGAATATGTACTTACCTGTGATAGACGTGAAAAGTAAATTCAATAATTGGCCAGCTACAAGAATCGGAGTAATATTAATATCTTCTGTGCTTTTTCATATTGGTGAACATAAAAATATTTGCCAATCATATTCATGTATATCTCATGTAAGAGAAGAAAAATAAAGGGGAAAAAACCTTTAAGGGTTATTAGCTCTCCTCCATCATTACTCTCCATGCCTACTTTGTTAGAACTATTGCCAAGGCAGTATACTTCTGGTCCTAGAAGGTGGGGCTAAAACCAAACCAGATTTCCTGCAGCTGAGGTAGAAGCTAGTTTTAATACCGCCTTCCTAGGACAAGCTAGGAAGTTCACCAGGGACAATACTTGGGGCCATGTAGGCCCTTACTGCGTCTCCAGCCCTCTAGGTAAATGGGAGAGGAGCTGGATTCCACCACCTGGCACTTCCAAGTGCACCAAAGTTTCAAAAAGGGGACATCCTGACCATGACCCTCACTTTTCCACTTTTCAAACAGCTATGCGATGCTTTCTCACAAACATGACCTTTGAAAGCATGTAAGCCATATCAAGGGTATTTTTTAAAAAGCACATAGCTTCAGTCCAACCAAAAGATATTTATGTGCATAGAACTCTGATGTGCTCTCACAAAAACAGTCATGTGGAAAAAACCAAAGGGCACAGAATAGTGTTAAAAACATTCCTTTTCTAGGTGCAGTGGCTTACGCCTGTAATCCTAGCACTCTGGGAGCCCAAGGTGGGAGGATCACTCAAGGTCAGGAGTTCGAAACCAGCCTGAGCAAGAGCCAGACCCTGTCTCTACCAAAAATAGAAATTAATTGGCAAACTAAAAATATATAGAAAAAATTAGCCGGGCATGGTGGCACATACCTGTAGTCCCAGCTACTTTGGAGGCTGAGGTAGGATTGCTTGAGCCCAGAGTTTGAAGTTGCTGTGAGCTAGGCTGACGCCATAGCACTCTAGCCGAGGCAATGGAGTGAGATTCTGTCTCAAAAAAATAAGAAATGAATAAAAATATTCCTTTTGTGTTACTTTAAAGGCTATGTATAAATAAATGCTACTGAATGCATAGAAACTTTCAGGAAGATACCTAAGAAATTTAACAGTGGTCACTTATTTTTTAGGGGAAGCGGTATAGCTTTTCTTGCTGTTTATATAATTTCCTGACAATGTCTATTTTCTGCCCCTGTGTATGTTGCTTTCATGTATTTATTTCTATGTTAGTGGGTTATCAGGATGGTAGGATTTCTGTTTGCTGCTTCTTTATACTTCTCAGGATTAAAAAACCTGAGGATGATTGATAAGATTTGACTATATTAAAATAAAAACTCTGTTCAACAACATACTATGAAGTAAGAAGAAAAGTCACAAGATAGACTAAGAGGAGATTCTTACGACATACACAACTGACAAAGGATTGGTGTCAAGAATAAAGAACTCTTGAGAATTATTCCGAAAAGGAGAAATAACCTGACACAAAGATGAACAAAGGATATGAATAGCTCTTTCATGAAAGAAGGAAACACAACGGCCACGACCATGAAAGATTTAACTAGTAATTGAGGGAAATGCCAATTAAAGTCACAATGAAGCATCATTTCACACTCATCTATTAATAATTCACAAAAGTTTACAACCACTTTGAAAAACAATTTGGGAATGTCTAGTAAGGTAAGATGTGCTTGTTCTGTTATGTGCATCCCAAACAACACACTGGGCACAGTGCAGAATGATCCATTGCAGCGTTCTTGGTAACACAGAGACCCTGGAAACAACTTTATGCCATCAACTGAGAACAAATTATGGTAGCTCACATAACTGAATACTACTACACAGTATTAATGACAGCATCACATACAACATAATAACGAGTGAAAATAGAAACCTGCAGAATGAGAAAGTGTTAAGGTTTAAAAAAATATGCAAAACAAGACTGAAGACTAGAGGGCTTATGGTGATTTTATGCGTATAGTGAAAGTATCACAACCTGGATGGAAATGAACATCAAATTCTGGGTGGTGGTTACCTCTGGAGAGGGAGGAAAGGGAATATGATCTGGAGGTGGCAGAATGTTAAGATATGACAAAAGTAGGTGCTGGGTACTTGGATATTCAGTGTGTAAGTCCCTGCACTATACTTGAAATAGTGCACATGGCCACCACCAACACATATGCAGCTATTTAGGTAGGGAAGGCTGCTTCGATGACGAATTTGAGAGCCCCATGGGCAGATGCCATACTGGGAGTGTGAGATACAGGTATGACCAAGGCGCGGTGGTACCTGCCCGCAAGAAGATAACCTCAAAGAGAAGCACACTTGGGTTCTGATGAACTTTGCCGCTGTGGCTAAGGAAATGTGTTCTTTAACCCACAGGCCTGAGGCCCTTAAACGTTAAGTGAATGTCACGGAGGTTGGCATCAGGGAAGGCTCACTTGCCACACCCCACTTCTTCCGTCTTTCCCTTACAGAATGACAATAATGGGGAGATGAACCGAGACAAGGAATGCAGCATAAAACAGGGCAACCTCCACACAAATGCAGAAATTACTTTTATTATATAAAATATTCTTTTATGTGCTAGCAATTATTATGTGAAGGAGAGTACAGATAACAGATTTGTGACTGAAATTAGTCTTGACCTTGATCACAGACATTGACAAATTACACACACAACACTATCGCTGAGAGTGGTGACTGAAGGTCTAAGAGGCTGTGAACTCGAAGAGCTTCGCCCTCCCTGCCTGTGGGGCTGCTCCCATCACACCACAAGGCAGGATGGGCTTATTTTTCTCTTCTTAACTTAAATCTTTACAACGGTTCGAATGCTGTAAGAGAAGGAAGCAATAAACATAAGTTTTAAGTAATACCTTTTTAAAAAGACATTAAAATTGTGTTATTTTTGAACCAACCTCCCCCATAAAAACCCCAAATTACTATTACTTTCTGTAATATACAGTTAAAGAAGAGGCTTACCACTTCCCAGAACGCATCAGTTCGAAGGCTTTGTTAATTTTGTCAAAAGACAGATTGTGAGTCACAAATTCATCAACTTTTATCTTTTTGGACATATATTCAGACACCAGCTTTGGAACACTTTCTACACTCTTCCATCCTAAAAGAAATCACACATCTATTCATTAACTTATTCAACAAATTTCTACAGTGTGGGTGACACAAAGACATTTAAGAGAATGAACTTTTTGATGAGTTAAGGAAGGAAAAACTCCAAAATTCATATGCAGAGGAAGAATTTTGACACATATCTGTAGTTAATAAGAAAGTGAGTAATTCTGAGTATTTTCTTTTTTCTGTATTAAGATTTACTGAAATCTTAAGGTTTTGGCGAATTGAAACTTAAACTACTAAGGATCGAAGTCTGGAAGTCTTAGCAACAAGTTTATTGAGGTCCAGAACATGAAAGATTTCTGTAATCATGATATTCAAAGAAGAAGGAAGTTGATGTAATACAAGACTGTATTTCCTTGGTTTGAAATTCCAAAATGAAATAGGGATAGCATCTCAGAATAGAAAACTACGAGCTTGAAAAAGTAGAAATCTTTCCCAAACAACCATTTTCTTGACAGAACTCTTCCTGGAGTTTTTACCAAATAGATAATTTCAGTAGTAAAACCTCACTGTATCCGCCCCCTGACATAGAACCTAAGAAAGTCACCAAGTGTCTTAAACTGTTTTATATTTGTTACTAAGAAGGCTATTGATACAATATATTTAAAGGATTTTTTAAAAATAAAAAAAGAAAAAATAGAAATCTTTAGCTAAATGATAAGCTTTTAAATAAAATTAGATGCTTCAATTCCTAACTGTATCTGAAGATGCAATAAATCATCTGTAGAAAGACTTCCCACCTTTTAAGAATGCTTTGGACCATATTTCAGACCTCTTTTGAGCCTTTTCCAAATCTCCTTCCTTATGTCCTCTACCAATTATATTCTCCCCCAAAATTGTGGGGATTTTTTCTTTCTTCCTTAAATTTTCTAGTAAAAGAGACAAGAAAGCCACCCCTATTCTCTAGAGAGAGACTGCTATCATCTTTGGGTCACATTTTAGCAACGTCCTAATGCTCCAGATAATTTCCTCACCAGCCTTTGCTAGAGTGAGGCTTCCTTTAAGGGGCTAATAACAAGACCCCTGGCTCCAAATGCCCTTTCGGATACAGCTGGGGATGCTGAGACGTGGCCCTGAGGAACACACACGGCTCAACATGTCTGCTCTGGCACACTCGGCTGTGGCATACAGCTGGAGCTTTGCAGAGGAGTAGTCAGACTGACAGTTTCTAAAGCAGATTTTGTAGTATAAAGGACATCTTTAGCCAAACCCCTCATCTTAGCATACTTTCTAAATCTCTTCTTCTGGCCATCAAAAAAGCTGGTGTAGTATCAGGTAGGGATCATAACAGACAGCTTGTTAAATATACACCATTCAGTACTCATGCTATGTGATTTTTGTTTCTTAAGAAGATGGTGAGATACAAATGCAGTTTTAAAAAGCCTGTAGAAACTATGGATTTCATTTATTCACAATAGCTGGGACACACAAACATGTTTTTATGTCTTCTCTCTTCTCTAGCTGAGCAGCCATGAAAAAGATAGAAACTGCTTCTCAGCAACCCCAACTACCAAGCACTTTTGGGATCACTACAAGGGGAAAACGATCAGTCTAGTGGCTTTTTGATTTTGTTATAAGGTTTTGCCTAATTTAATCTTATCAGCATAAGATTCAGTGTTGGTTACTGCTCAAATCAGTACTATTCAGACAAAGTTGTGGTCACATCTAGTGATCACTATATTTTCTGATAAAAATAAGTGAAAATTCGACAACCCACTGAAGTCCATGACATGACACATACTGTGGCTGCTGCTATTGCTTCTCACCCCTGCCCTATCCCCAACCACTTCCTCTTTAACAGAATATGTTTTTTTTTTTTTTTTTTAAAAACAGCATATAACAAGTAACGGCATGCTTTAGGAGAAACTGAGCACCTCTCCAGCCCCAGGGGTAAACAGTGGTGCAAGCGCACTGGTGTTTACAACTGTTGATCACAACCAGTTGCAGACTCCTTTGTTGCTTCTCCACTCCCACTGCTTCCCTTGACCTGCCTTAAAAAAAAACAAACTGAAACTCTTGCATGAAACAACCTGAGCTAGTAAGTAGGTAGCCCATGGAGATTTTGTTAATATATAAAAAAATTAGGCGGGGATTCAAAATCTGCCAATGGAAATAACAAAAGAGAAAAAGTACTCATCTCATCCATCCATTACCTCCAAAGGCAGTGCCTTTCCACGTACGGCCTGTAACCAGCTGGAATGGACGAGTGGATATTTCTTCACCTGAAGCAGCTACTCCAACCACCACGCTGGTTCCCCAGCCTTTGTGGCAGGCCTCCAGCGCTGCTCTCTGCAAGCACGGAAATACAACCACATCTCAGAAATCAGTGCGTTCTGCTGACAATCACTGCTGACCCAGAAACTTCTATTGGGGGAGGGGGTGGTGGCATAGTTTTTTTTTTAAAGGAAGATAAGGACCAAACTTAAATTTGGTAAGTTTAATTTCTGTCTGACAATGACATTTTAATAGGTATTAAAGTTAACCTTTAACAGGTATAAAGTTAACCTTGCTAAATATTAACTCAAACTGAAAGAATTTAAAGCTGTGATTTACTTTCTATTTTTAAAAGTAAATCGTAGGCCGGGCACAGTGACTCACACCTGTAATCTTAGCGCTCTGGGAGGCCGAGGTGGGTGGATCACTCAAGGTCAGGAGTCCGAAACCAGCCTGAGCAAGAGTGAGACCCTGTCTCTACTAAAAATAGAAAGAAAGTAATTAATTGGACAACTAAAAATATATAGAAAAAAATTAGCCGGGCATGGTGGCACATGCCTGTAGTCCCAGCTACTCAGGAGGCTGAGGCAGAAGGATTGCTTGAGCCCAGGAGTTTGAGGTTGCTGTGAGCTAGCCTGATGCCATGGCATTCACTCTAGTCTGGGCAACAAAGTGAGACTCTGTCTCAAAAAAAAAAAAAAAATCGTAGCTGAAAATTCTAGACTTCAATGAAAGAAAGCAGGCAAGAGAAGTAATAGCAATACTTTTACTGAGTGTCTACTACTTAGTATCAAGTATGCGTTGTTGCTACAGGTTGAGCATCGCTTATCTGAAATGCAGTGTTTTAAGTTTCAGTTTTTCAGACTTGGAATATTTGCATTATCATTACCAGCTGAGCAATTCTAATCTGAAAATCCCACATCCAAAATGTTCCAATGAGCATTTCCTCCGAGTGCCATGCTAGCGCTCATAAAAGTTCAGATTCTGGAGCATTTTGGATTTTGGGATTAGGGATATGCAACCTGGGCCTGCATTATTACAGATGGGGAAACTGAGGATCAGAGAAGTTGTTTGCTCAAGGTCACTGATTAATGGAAGCGTATTTCATCCAAAAACCCATGCTATCTTACAACTGTGTTATTCTGACTTTCAGTTTAGTGAGAAATATTTTTAGCATGCACTAAAAGGCAAAGAAACATCTTTTTTCATCTTTCCCTAGCTGTTCCTGTATCATTTCTCATTTTTAGTTCAAATAGTTATTTTTCCCTTCTTCTATCAGAATTCTTATCAAAAGAGACTTTTCCTTTGCCAAAACAATTTGTAATCTGAAAGAAACTGTCCCTTTTTAAAAAGCAGTCCCACAAACAAAAAAGCAGTGAAGCCCAGCATACTCACCATGACCTTCACGTTACCGATACACTCAAAGGAGTAGTCCACGCCACCCTCAGTCATCTCCACGAGCACTTCCTGGATGGGTTTACTGAAGTCCTGGGGGTTAATACATTCAGACGCTCCGAACTCTTTGGCCTTTGCAAATTTATCTTTATTGATGTCCACACCAATGATCCGGGATGCACCAGCCACTTTACAGCCCATGATCACCGCCAGTCCAACTCCTCCCAGGCCGAAGACAGCGCAAGTAGAGCCGGGCTCCACCTAATGGTAAAGACGGTCCATGAGGCGCTTACCCCACCAGGGTCAAGGGGATCACGAGGTTTCACACGGATGGGCCCATTTCACTATACCAGGAAAGCGCTGCTGAATGGAATTCGAAGGCAGAAGCTGCACCCAGGCCAACCTCTTACCTTGGCAGTGTTCACAGCGGCACCATAACCAGTCGAAATGCCACAGCCCAGGAGGCAGACTTTATCCAGAGGTGCTAAGGGATCTATCTTAGCAACAGAGATATCAGCCACAACCGTGTATTCAGAAAACGTGCTGGTTCCCATGTAATGTAAAATTGTCTTTCCTTTGCAAGTAAATCTGCTGGTACCATCTGGCATTAATCCTTTCCCCTGAGTGACTCTAAAGAATATAACAAAGTTTAAAAGGCAAGGTGGAATCAGGTTTCTAAAAACCCACACGAAAAAGAAATCAGTTTTTAAAATAATGACCAGTAAGTATTCAGAAAAGTATGCTAAGACCAAAAGTCTAATTTCTAATGTATTCATCAGTAATTTAACACCTTTCACCAGTGCCTCATGAAGGAAACTTGTAAGAGATTCATAATCTTACCCATCTTTTCCAACATTCAACATCTCTTTGGATCTTACTGTCAGAATACTGAACCCTTTTAAGGAGGTACAACTTATGCATCAGATGAAATTATTTTAAATTCCATCATAAAACTCTGTTAAGCCAAAACCAGAAACTATAAGAATAGAGATTACAAGCAATTATCCAGATTAGCTGATGAAAACAGATGGCCAAACTGGCTAGATCAGAGCTTTCAGGAGGCATTTTTCAAAACTGTAACAGTCCTCAAGGATTCAAGTTAAAATCCATTTTATTTGCTTGTGTAGTTTGTTGCACCAATAGAAAAATTTAAAAACCCGGAAAACGCAGAAAGGGGACCAATACAATAAATGGTAACAGAAATTACTTTTGATAGTCTAAACAGATAGGTGACATAATGTCTTTCTTGGGTTCAAATCCTGTGTGATCTGGGGCAAGTTACTTAGCCTCTGTGCCTTAATATTCTCACTAGAAAATGCCAAGAAACAATAGTATCTTCCTTATAGATTGCTATAACAATCAAATGAGATGTTACAGAAAGCATTAGCATTATGTCCTACACAGTGTTTAGCAGATATTTGTTATTTTTCATAAAATAAACACTATAATTCAATATACATATTTTAGCTATAGTCTTTGGAATATATCTATATGGATAAACACACAGATGAAGAGAAAATGGACTGCTGGTAGATTCAAGAGAAAATACACTTTCTTTGAGAGAAAAACAAAAATATGACCAGAAAAAAAGAACAGGTCACAAAGTGCCACCAAAAACAACAGTTATATTCTTTCTTTCTTTGAGACACGGTCTCACTCTGTCTCCCAGGCTGGACTGCAGTGGTGAGCTTGCAGTGCAGCTTGCTGCAGCCTCGAACTCCCGGCCTCAAGCAATCCTCTGGCCTCAGCCTCTCAAAGAGCTGGGATTACAGGTGAGAGCCACTGCACCTGGTCAACTGTTACATCTTTGAGCACAATTTAAGTTCATTTAGCCCTTCTGAATGTGAGAAGTCACTCTGTTCTAGAGGCATTTCTTGAATAAAAGGTGATGCAGCATGCGTTTTATACTTTGGAAGAACTTTTCCTCTAAACGGTTACAGATAATCACAAAAAGCTCATCACCATTATTATACTTGATGTGTCCTCAATTTTTTCAGACTGTGTTTGAAATTCCCTTTCAAAATTTCTAGGTATTTTTTGGTTCTAGCATGATGAAAAGTAACTGGATTAACATTATAAAATCAATGGAATTTCATATTCCAAAAATATAAATCGGTTTTGTCAATGGCGTTAGAAAACAATTGCAAGAACAAATGGATCTCCCATCCGATGCTGGGGGGAATGCAAAGTGGTACAATCCCACTGGAGAGCTGTGGATGCAACTCCTATGAGTTGGCAATTGCAATCCCTGCAAAGTACCCAAGAGAAAGTAGTGCTTATCTCCATTAAAGGTAAGTATATGAATGTTCCTAGTAGCATTAATCATAACAACCTCAAACTAGCAGCATTCATCATAAGAGCCCCAAACTGGGAACAATCAAAATGTCCCGCAACAGGAGAATGGACAAACAGTGGTATTTGGGATGGAATTATGACAGAGCAACAAAAGAGCACTACTGATGCACATGACACCTGGATAGCTCTCACAGACACTGTGATGAAAGAACTCCGACAAAAGAGCACATGCTGCTCGATTCTATTCACACAAAGGTCTATAGTGAAAGGAATCAGAGTAGTGCTGCCCCTGAGAGAGGCAGGTGTTGACTTGGAAGGGACACGAGGGACTTTGTGGGGTACTGGCAGGGTTCATTATCTTGATCTGGTGACGGTTCCAACCATCGGGTGTGTATATACATAAGCATTCACTGGGCTGCACACCTAAGATTTGGACACCTGTTAAGTGTTTTAACCATATGCATGTTGTACCTTAAAAAAGAAAACAAAAAAAGGAAACAAACACAAGGAGATCTTAACCCTTTGCACTCGAATGTCAAGTGTGGATAATGTCGAGTGGATAATGAGAAAAAAGCGAGTGCAAAGGGTTAAATTGCCTCTAAGAGGTGATTCTTTTGGTGGTGTGACCATTCTACAATAAAAATAAGGACCTTTTCTGCATCTAGGGGTTAGGTTATCTCCTGTAGTCTTCCTGATAACCTTATGAGGTGAAGTTTATTACTCTGATTTAATGAACAATAAAATGGGTCGTAAAAAGGATTTCATTTACTCTGCCAAGCATGTCTTTCCTTACTATGTAGTTTGGCTAATCCAGCCCAGTGTCATAGAAAGAGAATGGGTTCAGAAAATTCTGTTTTACAAGTTAATAACTAGTAATACTGGGCAAACCTGTAATTATGAGTCTTAATTTTCTCATGTATGAAAATGGGAATACTAGTAGTAGTGATAGTGAGGTTGCCATAAAGATGGAATGAAATAATTGATGTAAAATGCACTGTATAAACTGCCACACAATCACTATTATCGTCAATATGACCTCTTGTTTTACAAATAATATAGAGAGATACTAACCTTATCTTCTGGCAAAGGTTCGTTTTAGGATTCAGACAGAATTTGCATTCTCCACACTGCGGGATATACAGCGGGATGACTGTATCACCTGGGAAACAAATGCAAAGACACACTGAATAGGTAGTGTCTGTTTCTAAATGAACACACCAGCCCTCGCAAATTCTCATTCCTGTCAACCGATGTGGCTTTGCAACTTCAAGTGAACTATAAGTCTTAGAACTCTGACCATGTTGAAAGTATGTTTCAAATTTTTATCTAAATGAAACTCTTAAAACATAACTGGAGAACAGAACAAGGTCACCTGCTTCAAAATCCTGACTCCCTGATGCATCTCTAAAAAGTCTTGCTTAATTTGCTAAAATTGGCTTTGAAAATATATTCATATAGTTTCAGATGACCAATAGTCTGCAAAAACAGAGAAAAAAATACTCAAATACTTCTGTTTCCCAGATGAGGAAAAAAAAAAATCAATCTTCCTTCACAACCTAGGTAGGTGATAACTTGGTCATGAATAAACAATGTGTAGTTTATCAGAAAAATCATTTCCCTACAGGAATAAGCAAAAATCATCAAATAGGCATTCCAAATATTCCTCTTACCTGCTTTCACCTTTGTAACTCCTTCACCAACACTCTCCACAATTCCGGCACCTTCATGTCCCAAGATCACTGGGAAGCACCCCTCAGGATCAGCTCCACTCAGTGTGTAGGCATCGGTGTGACACACTGCAGTGGCAATGATCTGCCAGGATATTAAAACAATGAGCATTTAAGTGTGTATGCCTGCAATTCAGAGTGAGGTAAAGGTCAAAGGAAAGGCATTTTACTTTAATACCATATTTCATTGATTCTAAGATATATTATTTTTCTTATTTTAACCTCTTTAAAATCAGCCTGTGCTTGCAATCCGTGCCATCTTAACAATTACAATTGGCAGCATATTTTTAGGAGTATGTAATAGAAATGATGCATTTACGTACAATGAAACATGGCATCTCTGTTCTCCTTTTCAGTGTATTAGGGGCACTGTGCCCTCAGGTGTGAAGAGGAACATTGCCTGAGTGCGAAACAGGTGGAAGCCATCTCATGGCTGGCTTCCCTCAGGACTGCTGGGAACTGTGATTTTTAAAAAGATATTGACTATTTCTGAAATATGCCAGTCTGCTTGAGTCTGGGCCAAAAGTCAGAGCTTTTAGTAGAACCCACTCCATTTTTTGGGAACTGCACACAATTTCTATTTAAATAAGCCCTTTATCCCTGTCTCTCTGGCTTTCAAGTATCATGTCTTTCCAAACTATCAAAAGGGCAGAAAGGCAAAGTCTGGAGCAGGTGTCCTCAAACTACGGCCCGCCGAGGACATTTATCCGGCCAGTTGCCACCGCTGCCTGTCCCTCCTAGCAGCTGACTGTCCCGGGCCCACAGTGCACATGTGTGGAATATGCGCCCCACTCTCCAACGTCCCTCCAACGGTCTAGGGAAAGTGAACTGGCCCCCTGTTTAAAAAGTTTGAGGACCCCTAGTCTGGAGCATTTGTGTTCATTCTTCTCTGCTTTGGGCCTACATTCTTGCTTAGAATGTAACACTCCTTGCTATCTGCCAGCAGTTTTTCAGGGAAGACAGCTGAACTCTCTGTGCCCCGTATAGCTCATCTTAGTACATCCAGTACAAACATTTTCCTGCTTCAGTGGCAAAGTCACAATCAGCTTAATTTCTGACCTTGAAGAAACACAAACTATGATTTAACAATTCAGATTCCTGGGTCTGAGTTGTAAAGGACCTTAGAAAGTCCTTTGGTCCTGGGCTGCTCACCTGGTAGGTGTGATCCTTGGGAGCATGACCAGTATGTGTGGTGTGTGTTTGCAGGTGGGATGGGGGGACGTTCACTCAAAGTCACAGCAAAAAAGAGCTGTGACTCTTCCTAGAATGTAACACTTTCCTAGAACATTAGCTTTAATAGTCACTACCATAAAGCATTAATTTTATATCAAAACAAGTAGACAGCAGAATGCTAAAAACATTAAGTTTTATAAACATCAAAGCTTCAAAGGTACCGCCAGCTGACTGCCTTGTGTAAAATGGCTCTCTCCTAGGGTAACTTCATTTTGTAATGGAGGTTTATGTGCACTGGAATAATGAATTCCCTGAACCTGGGCCTTGTTCCCCAGGGTCAGTATTTACCTGTTACCGTGTTTCCCCAAAAATAAGACCTACCCATAAAATAAGCCCTAGCAGGATTTCTAAGCATTTGCGCAATATAAGCCCTACCCGGAAAATAAGACCTAGTGATGGGCGTGGCTATGAAGCGTATCTGCAAAACCCATGCATTTCATCACCGACAAGCAACCCTTCTCATCTGCTCCATCGTGACAGCTACTATCCCAGAGGTGACTGGAAAGGTGTGGGCAGCTCCATCAACAAGGGTGGGTCCCCCTGTCAGGTCCCAGCCATCCTGTGTGTGCTATAAGCTGAAGCTTTGAGGGGAAAATAACACATCCCTTGAAAATAAGCCCTAGGATGTCTTCTTGGGGAAAAATAAATATAAGACCCTGTCTTATTTTTGGGGAAACACGGTAGGCTCTCTAAGCAAGGAGATTTCACTTGCTTGTTGTTCTAGTCAATCAGGAACCTCTTCCCAAATCTTATTTGAAGTCTAACAGAACTGAAGACCATTTCTTTTTTTTTTTCTAACCTGTTACTACAGTTAAAGTTTTGGGATCAGCAGAAAGAGGAGCATCCTACAAAGTCACCTGAAACTCAAACTACAGAAGACAAATTGCAGTAAACATGGGTACAGCTGCTCAGCCCCCAGATCAAACCTGAAAAGATGGAGAGGAGTGCTACAAAGGTGAGAGGGGTAAGAGAAGGATGTTGTGATTCTTAGGCTGGATGGCTTCCAATACCTTCTCCTTGACAGTGTGCCTTGGGATTATCCTCTGCAGACCTCAGATCTACTCAGCTATCCAGAGACCTAATTGTAAGTCTTTTTGTTCCAGTGCCTTAACCGTGTCATTACCTTAATTCGAACTTCATGAGCCTCTGGGGGTGCCACCTCTATCTCCTCTATGGAGAGAGGCTTTCCAGCCTCCCAGGCAACTGCAGCCTTACACTTGATAACCTGAGATGGGGAAAAAAAGAGAGTAATCTGTTTATTCCCCTTTGCTAATAAATACTTAATAGTCAATTCAGATACTGATGAATGCCAATCTCAGAAAGTATATTACAGATTTACAAAGAAACATATACCTCTAAGTGATATGGAAAGTTGTTTTTGGATTTCATGTAAATAGCATACAATAACAAAAGATTTAATTGAGAGGACCGCCTGGTCACATATAAAAGACTCTTTTGGTTAAAAAGTTTTATGCATCCTTAACTCCAGTGAGAATGGCCTTTATCAAAAAGTCTCCAAACAATAGATGCTGGCATGGACGCGGAGAGAGGGGAATACTCCTACACTGCTGGTGGGACTGCAAACTAGTTCCAACCTCTGTGGAAAGCAATATGGAGATACCTTAAAGCGATACAAGTGAATCTACCATTTGACCCAGCAATCCCATTACTGGGCATCTACCCAAAAGATCCAATGACACTCTACAAAAAAGACACCTGCACTCAAATGTTTATAGCAGCACAATTCATAATTGCAAGGCTGTGGAAACAGCCCAAGTGTCCATCAATCCAAGAATGGATTAATAAAATGTGGTATATTTATACCATGGAGTACTATTCAGCTCTAAGAAACAACAGTGATATAGCACATCTTATATTTTCCTGGTTAGAGCTGGAACCCGTACTACTAAGTGAAGTATCTCAAGAATGGAAAAACAAGCACCACATATACTCACCAGCAAATTGGTATTAACTGAGTAGCACCTAAGTGGACACATAGGTACTACAGTAATAGGGTATTGGGCAGGTGGGAGGGGGGAGACGGGCGGGTATATACATACATAATGAGTGAGATGTGCACCATCTGGGGGATGGTCACGCTGGAGACTCAGACTTGTGGGGGGAGGGAGGGAAGTGCATTTATTGAAACCTTAAAATCTGTACCCCCATAATATGCTGAAATAAAAAAAATGAAAAAAAAAGTTTTATGCATCAAATATGTAATGACCTCCTACAATGTGTTAGCAAGAGTAGGTTAAGAACACAGGTTCCAAAAGAATCTGGTAGGTCTGGCATGGGGCTCAAGGAATCTGTGTAACATGTGGTCTATGAAATCCTTGCTCAGGTTGGTTTAAATAGCAGCAGTTTTTAAAAGTGCAGGGTGAGAAGGAGGATAAGAAGTATCAGAATGAGGGAACTTAACTATATTCATCCCTTATACCTTGGTTGTTCAATACAGGAGCCACTTGCCACGTGTCGCTATTGATCACTTAGAAAATGGCCAGTCTGACCAGACACATGCTGTATGTGTAAAACATTCTTGGATTTTAAAGACTTAGTACAAAAAAAGTAAAAATATCTCATTAATTGTATTTTTAAAAATATTGCTTACATGTTGAAATATATTGGATATATTGGATCAAATACATATACTGTTAAAATTAATCAGACACATTCCTTTTACTTTTAATGTGGCTGCTGAAAAATTTAAATTACATATGTGACTCATATATCTGTAGCATAGAGGTGCTCTATAGATCATAGTCAGTACCTACCAGGGAAAGAAGTGTTATGAGGAAGGTTCTGACCTGTTTACATAATGCTCGCAAAATGTGTAGAGAGAATAAAGGTTGCGAACCACTGGTTTTTAAGGAGATAGACTTGAAAGTCAGTAATTACAAAGAGTGTTAACTTAGAGACAGGCACAAAGTGAAAGAGAATGCAGAAAGTGGGGAAAAATGTGTAACTGATTGGTGGTTTTGGTAAAGGATCACGTTTAATCAGGGTTAAAAGGATGAGGAAGAGATAGTTACAAATGGTGACAAAACACCTACATATAGGGCAACTGTGAGGAGTGAATGGGAATGAATATGAAGTCCCTAACACAGAATTCATTGACACAGTGTAGCTTTGCAAAAATAAGTAGTTACTGGTAGCAACAGAACAAAGAGTTGAAGTTGAAGAGTACAGTTCACTTTGCAGGAGAAGTGAACTATGTAGAGAGAGTGGCCTATGTAAATTGGTGAGTCTGGAAATTATGGCTTTTAAGATTTAATTGTAGATTTTAAACCTGACAGAAGAATTCAGACACTACACTAGAATCTTTTCCACCTTAATGTACCATAAATCTCAAAACAAAATCTCAAAGGTCGGATTCAGAATACAAACAATGAAGTTATGTAACACTGAAAGCAGATTCAAAGTTTGATGCCCTTCCCCTTTAAAAAATATTTGAAGGGAATTTAACCCTTTCCTTGCACTGACAATTCTAAGCAAAAGAAAGAGCCACTGTAAATCTGCCAGAAAATGGCCCTACTTCAACATTTGAACTATCATACGAATTATACTTTTTCACTTTCTCTGCATAAAGATAACATGCAAATAAGGAAAAACAACTGCCAATTTAAGTCTGAAAGACTGATTACAGTTTATCATTTCTTTCTTTCTTTTTTTTTTTTTTGTTGAGACAGGGACTGCCTCTGTGGCACAAGCTGTGCAACCATAGCTCACTGCATCGGCCAGCTCCTGGGCCCAAGCGATCCTCTCGCCTCTGCCTGAGTAGCTGGGACTTCAGGGACCTGCCACCATGTCCTGCTATTATCTATCATTTCTTTGGAACTCCAACATTTAAGGTCGTATATCTTCTTAGAAAATGCCTAAAGTTTGGAAAACATTAAAACAATCAGCAACTTTGGACTGACTGTCATGTTATTCGTGTATTTCTGTCTTTATTGTCTGATATGTATTTCACGGGAGCAGACCTGAGTCGGAGTCCCTAACCGCCTACCTTTGGTGTGACCGTTAAGCACAACCAATCTCTTCAGCCTCGGGTTTTTGGTAAGATGGGGATAACAGCTGGCAGAGGTGTTACGAGAGGATATAAATCTGTTGGGGTCGAAGTGCTCAAAAATGTCACTGGAAAGGACGTAGGAGTCTTCCCGAAATGCACGCCTGGGGCACGGTAATGAGTCGCAGGCTCCATGATGAGTTGCAGTCACGGAACGCGAGCAACAGCTAGGACACTCGAGTTAGACGCCCGGGCGGTGGCGGCAGCTCCGCCAAGTACGCGAAGTGTGACCCGAGCAAGTGACTTGATCCCGCGCGGGGAGCAGCGCGTGGCCGCCCCAGGCCATGCCCGCTGGGACACCGACCCGGCCGGCCCCGGCCCCGGCCGGTCCTCCCCACCCCGACCCGCTCCGCCCGTCCCTCAGGTAGCGAACAAAGCTGCCTCGGACTAAGGCGCCGGAGCAAGCTGGCTTCTCTCGCCTTCCGCGCGCCGGAGGCCCTCCTCAGCTCGGGTGGCGGGTCCCGTGCTGGGCGGAGCCCCGCGCGGCCCGGGGCCACCCGCCCGGTTCCTGCCGGCGCGCTCCCTCCGTCGCCCTCAGGCCCACGCGCGCCCGCGCTACCTGGTTCGCCATGTCGCCGGGTTCGAGTCCGCGCAGCGCACAGCGGGCGCCTGACTGGCAGAGCTGGGACGGGGCGAGGGCGGGGCGTGCGCGCCGCGTGTGGGCGGGGCGTGCGTCCGTCGTCTGCGTCGGGGCGTGGGGGCGTGGCTAGCGGGCTGCCACCCGAATGGCGGTACCTGAGCCGCGCCTTTTGCCGGTGGCGCGGCTGGAGGGGTCCGAGTGTGGTGCCAATCCGGCAGACTGCCTGTGAAATTCCCTTTTTGTCCAGAAACGGTTTCCCCGTGTAATTTTAGTCCAGTCGTCGTAGGTAAGGCTTACAAATTTGAGGTGAGGAAGTTGAGGTAAGAGGAGTTTCGCCGGAAGCGTGCGAGAAGCCGAGAGAGGCCCGCGCCTGCGGCGTGCTCCTCGGGCAGAGGCGCCCTTCCTTTCTCCGCGTGCGCGCGGGACGCGGGGTGAAAGAGACGCAGCCCCGCGAGGGACGCCGTCCAGAGAGGAAGCTGGCCTGTGAGAACGATGATAAAGGGAGCTCAGAGGACGGGGTTGTTTGTTGGGAACTTCCCAAGTTTCCACCCCAGCAGTTCCTGAAGTGTATGTGGGCTTTAGGAGACGGTGGGATATGGGGAGAGAACTCATGAGGGAGGTGAGAAGTCTCCTGAACCTAGGCGTGTTAGGCCGGCTGTAGAGAGAGGGAGGATGGAGCTTTTCTGGTTTACTCTTAAACTCTGTCATACACGCTGAATTTTGTTAAAATACCTCTACCAGACACAGCACTCTGCTCTGTCTGCTTTTCAGTCTTTTTCATGCCTCCCTCTTTTCGAGGTTACACACTTTAAGATTCTGACCAAAGTTCTTCCTTCCCTTGCCTCCCTCTCATCCACACTATGGCTTTTAACTTACTTATAGAAGGACGACTAGCAAATTATTCTCTCCAATCAGGATGACTCCCCTAAACCCCAGGCTTGGGCGTACAACTGCTACTAGATGCCTCCGTTAGAGTATCTCACAGTCATCTCAAACTCATCTAAAACTCATCTTGTTGTATTTTCTCCTTAAGGGGATTCTTTTTCTGTCTGTGTGTTGTGACACTATCCACCTACTTGCCCCAGCCAGAAATGTGGGAGTCACAACTCCTCCCTCTCCCCCAGTCACTGCATTCAGTTTGTCACCAAGCCTTAAATAGTTCTCACATCTCGTGACCCTCTGTTTCCTCACTGCTGCTGCTTTAGTTCAGGCTCTCCTTGTTTCATATAGGATTGCTATAAGAGCCTCCCATCATATTTCCTTGATGCCAGGCCGCTGGATCTAATGCACTTTTAAACTCATGCCCCATTAGTCAGTTTTCAAAAATATACATCAGTCAATGCCATTTCCTATGTGCCTCTAATAATTTTTGATAGAGGTGGGCTATAAACAAATGTTTTTTATTTAAAAATATTCAAGAGCTAAGAGATGAATAAAATCCAAACTCTATAGCTAGGCCATTCAGGACCCAAATAACCTCACTCTGTATGTCTTTGTTCTTTTTTCCCTGTTATTCTGCACAGTATTCACACCAACCTTATGGAACATTTGTGGTTCCTTAAAAGGACTATCATTTCTCTTGATTCTAGGTCTTTGTATATGCCAGTACTTCTTGGAATATAGCAAGCAATTTCTAGTGGGGGAAAAAAGAGCTTGTAGTTTAATTTTCCCACCATTGCAGATACATTGTCTGCCTTCCACAAAGAGATACTTGCATTTTCTTTCTCTTCTTTTCTTTTTCTTTCTTCCCTCTCTCCCTCCCTCTTTTCCCTCTCTCCTTCCTCTCTCCTCCCCTCCCCTCCCCTTCTTCTCTCCTCTCTCTTCTCTCTCTTCTTTCTTCCTTTCTTTTTTAGAGACAAGGTCTTGCCTCTGTTGCCCAGGCTGGAGCGTGGTGGCTCAATCATAACTCACTGTAACCTAGAAATTCTGGATTTAAGCAATCCTCCTGCCTCAGCCTCCTGAGTAGCTGGGCCACAGTTGTGTACCACCACACCTGGCTAATTTTTAAATTTTTTATAGAGATGGGTTCTTGCTATATTGCCTAGGATTATCTCAAGCTCCCGGCCTCAAGGAATTCTCCTGCCTTGGCCTCCTCAAGTTTTTGGATTAAAGCTGTGAGCCACTGCACTCAGCTGACACTTGCATTTTTGTAATAGGACTTCCTGTTTTTGGTCTGACATGTAAGAAGTTTGGAAGTCATCACTCCATCCTAATGACAAGTTAAAAACTGAACAAACTGAGAAATTAACAACTCTTCTTAGATCCATAAGAGAAATGAGGTCACAGGGAAAACTGCTGCCCCCAAACTAGAAAGACAGACAGCTGGATACAGAAAATCACCTTTTACCAGAGTAGAAATCCACTGCTACACGAAAAATTACTGGAGTAGGAAAACCTGGAGTGTAGTTGATTAATTGCGGGAGGCTCATTGTGGATTAGAGAGTTAAAACTCCAGGGGAACCAGTCGTGGTGGAGACTCTCACACTTTTCAGTTTTATTTCCATGAGTTCTCACAGAGAAGATTGGGGAAAAAAATCCCCTATTGCTTCCTGCTGGGAGTAGTGGAAAAGTAACCATTTTGAAATATGCCATAGCATTCTGTTCTTTGTAACAAGGTTAGCCCTCAAGGGGAACTATTTTACTGCTGCCTCACCTACTGGAGTTTTTACACAAGCTTTTTTTGTTTTTCTTTTTGTTTTGAAACAGACTTGCTCTGTTTTAAAGAAACAGCTTTTGCTCTGTTGCCTGGACTAGAGTGGTGTGGCCTCAGCCTAGCTCACAGCAACCTCAAACTCCTGGGCTCAAGTGATCCTCCTGCCTCAGCCTCCGACTAGCTGGAACTACAGGCATATGCCACCATGCCCAGCTAATTTTTTCTATATATATTTTTAGTTGTCCAGATAATTTCTTTCTATTTTTAGTAGAGACAGAGTCTTGCTCTTGCTCAGATTGCTGATCCTGGCCTCGAACTCCTGACCTCGAGGGATCTGCCCATCTCAGTCTTGCAGAGTGCTAGGATTACAGGTGTGAGCCACCGCACCTGGCCAGCCAGAGTTTAACCAACATAGGAGAAGGGAAATACCCAACTCCACCCACCTGTAGCCATCCTGTCCCACCTACAGGGGTGAAAAAAAAGAGAATAAACCAAGAATAACTATGACATTCACAGCCCAGGGGCACAGGCTCTCTAAAAGACTGAGGTAAAATCATAGAACTATATAGAATGCTTCCCCTTGATCTATACTTCCTCTATACCACTCCATTACTAAAGGCCTATTTACTGCAGTTCTTTTTATCCAATATATCATGTCTGCCTTTTAATAAAAAATTACAAGGCAGTTTGAATGGACAGAGCAAGCATCAGAACCAGACCCAGAGGGTGGCAGGGATGTTAGGATTAATCAGATTATGAATTTAAAACACCTATAATTTATAAGTTAATGGCCTTAATGGAAAAAATAGACAACTTGCAAGAACAGATGGATAATGTAAGGGGAGAGATGGATATTCTAAGAATTGAAAAGAAATGATATAGATCAAAAATACTGTAACAAAAAATGCCTTTGATGGGTTTGTTAGATTGGATGTGGCTGAGGAAAGAATCTCTGAGCTTGAGAATATGTTAATAGAAATTTTCAAAACTGAAAAGTAAAGAGAAAAAAGAAAACCAAATAAATGAAACGGATCCTCGAACTATAGGACAACTACAAAAGGTGTATCGTGCATATATAAGAATACCAGAAGGAGAGGAAAGAAGGGAACAGGCAACATTTGAAGCAACAATGATTGAGAATTTCTCCAAAATTGATGTCAGGTACCAAATCACAGATCCAGGAAGCTCAGAGAATGCCAAACAGGATACATGCCAAAACAAAACGAAAAAAAAAAAAAAACCCACCAAAAACTATACCTAGGCATAACATATTCAAACTACAGAAAAACCAATGACAAAGGAAAACCTTGAAAGATGTCGGGAGCAAAGACAAGAATTATATCCAATTTCTTCTCAGAAATCATTCAACAAAGACAAAAGTGGAGTGAAATATTTAATATGTTGAGAGAAAAAATCTAGAATTCTGTATTCTGTGAAATGATCTTTCAAAAGTGAAGGAGAAATAAAGACTTTAGACAAAAATTGAGGGAATTTGTTACCAGGAGACTTGCAAAAGATGTTTTAAAAAAAGTTCAGAGAGAAGGAAAATGGTATAGATTAGAAACTAAACTTAGATCTACAGAAAGGGAGAGCATTAGAGAAGGAGTAAATGAAGGTAGAATAAAAACTTTTTTCCTTATACTTAATTGATCCAATGGCATTTGTTCAAAATAATAATAGCAACAGTGTATCAAGAAGCATAGTTTATGTAAAAGTGAAATGAATGACAGCAATGGTGGAGGGGAAAGGAGGGAGGAATTAGGATTCTTTTGTTATTATAAAGTACTTGCACTACCTGTGAAGTAGTATGAAAGTGGAATTGGATTAGTTATAAGTGTATATTGCAAACTCTAGGACAACCAGTAAAAAAAATTAGTGAAAACAGGAGTATAATTGATTTGCTAATAAAGGAGAGACTATGAACCCATATAAAATGCTCCATGAACACTAGAGAAGGCAGAAAAAGAGAAGACAAAAATAGGAACAAAGAACAAAGGCAATGAATAGAAAATAGTAAAACACGGTAGACATTAACCGATTATATCAATAATCACTTTAAATGTCAATGGTCTAAATATACAAATGAAAAGACAGATTGTTAGGATAGATCAAAAAACAAGACCCAAATGTATGTTTTCTAAAAGAATCCTACTTTAAATATAGAGACATACCAGTTAAAAGTAAAGGGATAGAAAACATACCATGCAAACACTAATCAAGAAATCTAGGGTAGCTAAATTAGCTTCAGACAGAGCAGACTTCAGAGCTAGGGAAATTATCAGGCGTAAAGAAGGGCATTACATCGTGTTAAAGGGGTTAATTTTCAAATAAGAACAATCCATAATGTACATGTGCCTAATAACAGAGTGTCAAAATACATAAGACAAGCTGAACTGCAAGGAGAAATAGATAAATCCACTGTGATAGCTGGAAATTTCAATACTCCTCTATCAGAAAGGGACAGATACAGCAGGCAGAAAATCAGTAATTGAATTCCAATGATGCCATCAATCAATTAGATATAATTGACGCTTGTGCATTACTTTATCCAACATCTGCAAAATACACATTCTTCTTAAGCTTGCATGGAACATTCAAGATAGAACACATTCTGAGATATAAAACAAAACATTACCAAATATAAAAGATGTATGCTATCTGACCATAGTAAAATTAAACTAGAAATCAATAACAAAAATAGCTGAAAAAATCTCAAAATATCTAGAGATTAAACAATATACTTCCAAATGATACATGAGTCAAAGGAGAAATCTCGAGAGAAATTATAATAAGAGATACTTAGAAGTACATGAAAATAAAAATAATACTTATCAAAATGTGTGAGATGCAGTAAAAGCAGTGCCGAGAGGGAAATTTATAGCATTGAATGCATATATTAAAAAAGATCTAAAATTGATAATCTAAGTTTTTATCTCAGGAAACTGAAAAAAAAGTAAATTCAAAGCAAGTAGAAGGAAGGGAATAATAAAAATTAGAGCAGAAATCAATAAAATTGAAAACAGAAAATCAACAAAACTAAAACTGTTTCTTGGAGAAGATCAATAAAACCTATGTTTCCAGCCAGGCTAGTTGAGAAGAAAAGAGAGAAGGCACAATTACTGTTATTATTTTTGTAGAGATGGGGTCTCACTCTCGTTCAGGCTGGTATTGAACTCCTGGGCTCAAGTGATCTTCTTGTCTCAGCCTCACAGAGTGCTAGAGTTATAGTTGTGAGTCAGTGCCTGGCCTGGCACAAATTATTAATATCAGAAATGAAAGAGGGAAAATCATTACAAATCTCATGGACATCAAAAGGATGATAAAGAAATACTATGAATAATTTTGTGCTTACAAATATGATACCCTAGATATCTTTCAGTGTGAACTGAAACGTAAGGGTGTTCTATGACAATAATAGAAGATGTAGTTATTTCTTGAAGCCATAAGGCTAAACTAGATAGAAACCAAGTTAAAGTTTGACCCCGTAGGTTTCCAGTTGCAACACTGATTAAATTTGAAGGCACACACCAGATCTCTTATGTGAACACTAGGGCATTGATTGGGAAATAATAGGATCCCAAATATTGTAATGAGGATATATTGAAAGATTCAAATAACTCAGATTACCCTGAATCCCTGATCTCCACTGATTTTTCCTTGCTAACTGAAACATTCTTTTGCCTGTCTGACGAGGATGTCACTGCCTGATTTGAAGACCATATGAGGACCTTACCTGAGCAGCAAAAAACCCTATAAGGGGAGGGCAATTTCTTCATGTCCCATCCACCTCCATCCCTTGATGTTTTCAGACCTGTAATTATAATTAGACTTAGCAGTGAGGGAGCAATTATCAAGTTAAATATGGAAGGAGAAGGGTTAAAAACCAAAATAATTAATATTGTATTTTGCTAATAAGTACTGATCAAGATCTGACCAATTCTTAGGAGAATGAATTCTGTAGGTGCTAGGGCAAGGGGAAAGAACATTGTTTTAGATCAGGCTGAATGTATCGTGATGGGTGCCTTTACTAGAAATTCTGTATTTATTGGACTAACTCTAACAGCCTAGAGTATTGTTTGTTCTATTTATAGATAGAAACCCAAGTTAAAAAATGATTCATTTTGAATAATATTGAGATTTCAGTTATTTCTAGATAATATAAAAGAAGGAATTCAAAGGCACAGCGAGTGTAGCATTAGAATTTATCATGTGCTACCTGCTTACCTAACCTTTTACTATGTTCCTTGAAGGGACCCAGAAAGTAAACTTTTTCCCAAGGTATGGGAAATACATTGTTGGAGTAGGGGAGCAAAATGCTGTGCTTCATTTCCCAGTAAATTGATGGAGGATGACATAGTTGATACGGGCTTCCTGATTTCAACCAGGATACCAGATACCAGAGTGGTAGAGGCTGAGTAGTCAGGCAGGAGAGGCAAGGTAGGCATGATCACTCTGCTAGGCAACAGAATCAGTTTGGTAAATTGCATTGTCTGATTTTTGGAGGTGGCAATGAAGGTACCATATATGTATCCTTGTTTTATTTTTATCAAGAGGGAAATTGCTCCTAAAAGTCCTCCAGCAGGCTTCCCCATATGTCTCATTCACCAGAATTGAGTCATGTGTCCACCCCAATCAGTCACTAGCAAAGGGGAATGGGATTAGACCAATCATGGATCATCTCCTGGGGCATAGGGCGAGTCTCACATTCCCTGAGCTCATTATTATCTGCTTCTTGAACAGAATTGGGGTTCTGTTTCTAAGGGAGAAGTGAGATATGGCTGATAAATAGGCAACCAGTGTAGGCAGGAGCATCTTTGGGAAGTTCTCACCTATTTCTACTGACTTAAAAAGACTGCCAGCCATGAGTAGAACTTAGAGCAGAAGAAGTCTCCAGCTGAGAACAATTCTTGACACTTTCCTTTTATGGATTGAATAGTGGTTAAGTGTCAGTGGCAGGATGTTGGATGGAGGCTGTGACAAACTCTACTGGTAGAATCATGGTGGAGAACCTAGAGTTTAGAGCAAAGTCATGCTCTTTTCAGTGCTGGTTATAATTAAATGCCTGACTATGAGCAACACTAGGTGATCATGTTATCTGAGTTTCTCACCATGAACTGGATTATCTGATGCACAGAATTATACAGTTGGACGTGCTCAGGAGGCCTGTATTATCAAGTGGAAGTGATATATATAGGACTGGACCCAAGTGGATCCTGAAGGCACAGTAAACTGCCTGTGCAATGAACTCATGCTCCTATTTTACTTCCACTCCTTGGGGAGATTCTCTTTCTGCTCTATGAGCAGTTCATAGAGCAGAAAGATAATTTCAGCTTGGTTTACAAATACTTTGCACAATATTCTGGCTGTTGGTATTGGTAAACTTGGGAAATCTTGCCAGCGTACAGAACCTCAAGCATTATATTTGTATTAGTCCTCTTTGACAGAAATGAAATAGCCTGCGGTAAGGATCTACACTGATTTATGAGTAGTAATTAATGATTTGGTCAGATGACCGGGGACTTTGAGGGAACGAGATTATAAGATTGGTAATAAGGAAGTCTGGAGAAGAGATATCTGATGGACCTTTCGTAATGGTCACTGGGTGTGTGGAAATTTATGTTCCATGTGATTCTCACCAAAAGATCTGACTTGGGGTGACACTGTCAATAATTAGGGGAACAAGACGACCCATGCTGGGGACGTAGTTCGGCAGCCCATCCAAGTGATTGCTCAGTGGGCCACTAAATGCAGTGGCCATGGAGATGAGTGTGCGCCCAGCTGCAGAGGCATTCCCTCACCTAGGCTGCGTCAGCTCTGCCACTGCTGAATGCCAGAGTGATAAGCACTGCCACCAACCCTAGGTCCTCCATATGGTATAATACCTCAGGGGGACTAGAGAGCTGCTCTGAGACAGGTTGATTACATTGGATTCCTTTCATCATGGAGGAGGCACAAATGTGTTCTCACTGGGCTCAGCACTTAAAGAATGGTTTTCCCTGCACAGCCAAAGAAACTGTCAAGAGAGCAAACACAACCCGCAGAATGGGAAAGAATTTTCACAAGCTAACATCCAATAACGGGCTGATAACTAGAATCTATTTAGAATTCAGGAAAATCAGCAAGGAAAAATCAAACAACCCTACCAAAAAGTGGGCAAAGGACATGAACAGAAACTTTTCGAAAGAAGACAGAATAATGGCCAACAAACATATAAAAAAATGCTCAACATCTCTAATCATCAGGGAAATGCAAATCAATGAGATATCACTTATCTCCAGTGAGGATGGCCTTTATTAACAAGTCCCAAAACAATAAATATTGTCATGGATGTAGAGAGATAGGAATACTCCTACATTGCTGGTGGGACTGCAAACTAGTATAGTCTCTGTGGAAAGCAATATGGAGATACCTTAAAGCGATACAAGTGGATCTACCATTTGATCCAGCGATCCCATTACTGGGCATCTACCCCAAAGAACAAAAGGCACTCTATGAAAAAGACACCTGCATGTGAATGTTTATAGTAGCACAATTCACAATTGCAAAGATGTGGAAACAACCGAAGTGCCCATCAATACATGAGTGGATTAATAAAATGTGGTATATGTATACCATGGAGTACTATTCAGCTCTAAGAAACAACGGTGATATAGCACCTCTTATATTTTCCTGAATAGAACTGGAACCCATTCTATTAAGTGAAGTATCTCAAGAATGGAAAAATAAGCACCACATGTACTCACTAGCAAATTGGTATTAACTGATCAACACCTAAGTGGACATATAGGAATAACATTTATCAGGTGTCGGGCAGGTGGGGGGGAGGGGATGAGTATATACATACATAATGAGTGCAATGCGCACCAACTGGGGGATAGACAACGCTTGAAGCTCTGACTGGGGAGGGAGGGTGCAAGGGCAATATACATAACCTTAACATTTGTACCCCCATAATATGCTGAAAAAAAAAGAATGGGTTTCCCACTCAGTCATGCTTCTGCTTTTACCATCATCCATGGATTTATTAATATAAATGATATATAGACTCAGACTCTCTGATTAAAAAAATAAATATAGCAAAGGCATAAGCTTTTAATTATTCCATTATGCATGCAGGAGAAAAGGAAAGTGCTAATGACTTGCTGTAAATTTGGCAGGAAAATTAAAATATTGCTTAGAAATACAGAGATGTCTATAATATTCTTGCCAGGTCAAAACCTTATCAGTAAAACATCAGAATTAGATTCCTTTCGGAGGTTATTTTCACAGGACAAGGCAATACTTTCTAAAGCCTTTGGAGTCATACAAGAACTTTTGGTTCAAATAACATTTTTATTAACAGAGAATGAATTTCTTTTTAATCAACAACAAGATGTTCTAGTAACAGTTAAGAATATTCACACATCTCCATATGCTAAGGAGAAAAAATTGATATTCTTGGGAATGTTTATAATTTAATACCTTATCAAATCAGGTTTTTTGAAGTAATTTATGATGTAGTATAGCTTTCTTAGACTCTTTTGGTTAATTGTAAAGATTTTCCTTTTTAAGGCCAGGTTCTGAAATTTTATTAGCTACATTTAAGCAGGCCTATACAACAGAATTCTATTGGCAGAAATGGAGAAAGGAATAAAAAATTATTTAATCACAATAAAATAAGGAGGACATTGTTTTTCTTCTATATTACTAAATACCATATTTACTTATAATTTCCTTCCCAAAGGACCTGGAAACTTCAGAGAAGACAAACTGTCTATCCTTGGGTTTAAAGTTATAGAATAAGAGTGATCTGGTTTAATAGCATTTCAGAGAGAAAATATTTAGGGATTTTATAAAGATCAATATTTGTTAATAGAACATGTCTGCCAAAGAATATATGAATACAAACTTTACTGGTATATCTTTCCAAATAATATATTATTCAGACTGTATATAGAATATTGAGTTTAAGTTATACTCAGAGATATTTAATTGGGAATAAAGAGAATCTTGTTGGGGGAAAGAAGCATTACAGCTGTTTTCAACTATCAGAGGTGCAGAGCTTACTCTGTGTCGCTCCAGAGAGCAGAACTAGGGAGGCAGATCTTACCTTTAGCCACAAGGAAGAAATTGGACTATGAAGGTGTTTAACCCAAAGTTGGCTGACCAACTGTTAGGAATATTATCAAAAGTGATTTCTTTATTGAACGTGAAGCTGGAAAGCATCCATCTTTCTTCACCCAACTTTTTATTTTAAAAAGTTTCAAGATTTCAAAATTTGCAAAATAGGACAACAAACACCTCTATATCCTTAACCTATATGTACCAATTAATGTTTTTCCATGTTTACTTTATTTCTCTCACACACTTTTTTTTTTTTTTGAGACAGGGTCTTGCTCTGTCTCTTTAGGCTGGAGTGCAGTGGCATGATCACAGCTCACTGCAACCTCGAACTCCTGGGCTCAAGTGATCCTTCCACCTCAGTCTCCCAAGAAACTGGAACTACAGGTATGGCCAACACGCCCAGCTATTTCTTTTATTTTTATTTTTTGTAGAGGTAGAGGTCTCGCTATGTTGCCCAGGCTGGTCTCAAACTTCTGGCCTCAGGTGAGTTTTCCGGTCTTGGCCTTCCAAAGTGCTGGGATTACAGGTGTGAACCACAGTGCCCCGTATTTGATGAACCATTTGACAGGAAATTGCCAACCTCATGAAATCTACCTCTAACATTTTTAGCAAGTATGTACTAAGAGAACAAGGACAGTCTCCTACCTGATCCCATCCATCCCTAAGATAATGGTCAGCTTACAGGTGAGAATCATAGTTCTCATAAGCCAGTGAGAAAACCTGTCTGTTTTCCCTATAATACGGGATTCATTTAATGAGGTTAGTAAATTCTGTTTTAGCTACTTCAAAGGGTGCGTTGCTGGAGGTCTGCTATCTGTGCTGCTGTCAAAAGATAGGAAAATGGTTGTGCCTCTCAAGTAGCTTATGGTCCTCTGGAAAACGGGGAGTCAGATGAAATAATACGTGTGAAAATACTCTTTAAAACGTCAACTGTGATACAAATGAAAGTTGCTCTTATTCTCTCTTTTTGAATTCTTCTTTTCAAGATAATAGGATCTGGGAGATGGAAAAACATTAAAAAAGAAACACCAGAGGGCGCTGTAGTAGTATTTTGAAACAATGACAGTCTAAGATGTTTGAAGAATTAGTGAATATATCTTACAACTGCATTTTTTCCCCTTTCAGAGGGGATTGAACACTATGATTGAATTGCCTTACAAATTCAAGTATTGTGCACCCTATTAATTGGCATTCTTAAATATTTGTAAAGATGAAAAGGCAGTTATCTTATTGAGATACAGATTTGAGAGTATAGACATTTTTTCTTTTTAAAATCTTCATTTACATAAATTCTGATATCTTATTACTTGTAATTATAGTTAATAATGATAATGAAGCTAAGAGAAGAGAAATTAACAAATGTTCAAAGGAGATTGTTTAGCAGCTTATTTACAAAAGAGTAGTTTGTCGCTTATTGGAACACAGAAATTATATAATAGCATTTTATATATAGATATATAAAATATATCTAGTCTTTTTTCCAGTTAAAATCTTTTTATTGTGGAAAATTTTCAACATAGTACAATGAAACTCCATATATTCATCACCCAACCTAAATAATTATGAACATGTGCCAATGTAGTTTTATTTATTATCTCTCATTCCCCACTTTCACCTTCCCAGAACTAGTTTTAAACAATTTCTAAACATCATATTCTATTCATAAACACTTTAGTTATCATAGTTACTTAACATAGGAAATAATATATTTTATGGTACAAATTTCATAATTTTAAAGCTATTTTATGTTGTAATATTAACTACAAATATTTGTTTAAATTCATAGTTTTCCTTGTTTCCTCATATCAGGTAATCAATGAAGCAGGTTCAGATTCAGTCAGATAGTGTTCCAAATCGCTCCTGGCATCGTCATAAGATCAGGACTGTTCGGATGCTGTTAATAGTAAAAAACATTAACAAATATAATTTTCATGATAAATTTAACTAAAGCCCATGAATAATTTTTATTTTTTCATTTAAGGATCTGGTCTTCCTTTGTAGACACCACTTTGTTAACCTAATTTCTTTTATCTTGTCATCCTCTTCCACTGATGGCATTCATAATACTTTATACATAGTGCTAGTAAACTGGGGGGAAATTAGGACTCCTCACTCAACCTTGAGCAAGTCCTTCTTGCTCAATGGTGCTGTCAAGGAGACTAGAGCACACCAAGTGAGGAGTGAGGTTTCAGTCTTGGAAAAGTGACTACTCTTGGTTCTCCTATAGCCAAGGGCAAAGTTGGACATCAAAGGAGAGGGTGGTTGTTGTGTTGGGATGCTACTTTCTGAGAACCCAAATGTTCTTATTCCTGGGTAACTACAACATGGAGAAGCAAAGCCCAGTTAAGCCTCAAGGACAGAGAATTTCTTATCTCAGACCTTGCTGCTGGAGCTGGGATGAGCGGGGTGCCATGCATAAATGTCTTCTTCACCTAGGAACCGGAAGCTATACCTGCCTGTGGAAAGAGAACCTTTGTGTCCTTTCCTCATCATGGGGCAGGATCACTGTGTCCCATCCCCTTCCCCCTACTGCCTTGTTTGTATGCAGTTGGTATGGGAGGAGGACCTGCCTTCTCTTGTGTTTCCTGTATTGATACAGTGAGTACATCTGGGAAGGCCCCTACTCTGCCTTCCCTGTTGCCACCTTTCCATCTGTGTGGGCAGTCAGGTGGTTTTTCAGTGGACCAGAGAAGGTGTAGGAGGCCCCCCTCAGGTGTCTACCTGTAGGCTGATGACCAGGGAAGCCTGCTGGGAGACTATCAGAGACTTGTCCACCTACTGTGTTTCCCCGAAAATAAGACCTACCTATAAAATAAGCCCTAGCAGGATTTCTAAGCATTTGTGCAATTGAAGCCCTACCCCGAAAATAAGACTTAGTGATGGGCATGGCTATGCAGCATATCTGCACAACCCATGCATTTCAATGTGGACGAGCAGCCCTTCTTATCTGCCCTATCGTGACAGCTACTATCCCGGAGGTGACTGGAAAGGTGCAGGCAGTTCCACCAACAAGGTCGGCTCCCATCAGGTCCCGGCCAACCTGTGTGTGCTGCAAGCTGAGGCTTTGAGGGGAAAATAACACATCTCTTGAAAATAAGCCCTAGGGTGTCTTCTTGAGGAAAAATAAATATAAGATGCTGTCTTATTTTCGGAGAAACACAGTACTACTACTACTAATGCAACATGCTCTATCTGGCTGCCACTTAGCATTCCTTGTGAGTATATTTATGACCGAGAACTCTAAGGGAAAGGGGTCATGGTAGAAGATACTAGTACAACGGTCTAAGACCCCTAATTCCAGTGCAACTTCTAAATTGAGGAATACTCCTTACGGGGATGTTGAGGTTGTGCAAAATATTGCAGGCCTTTTTTTTTGTACAGTACATTTACATATGTAGCTTAAGAAATAATGCTAATTTTTAAATTTTCCTTTTATTGATCTTCTTTTTGATATCCAGCAGCTAATATGTTTGTAAATCGAGGAGTTCATGTCAGTGGGAAGATTTTCTCAGGGTTCTTTCCTATAAAGTAGCCTAGGTCCTCACACCAGGAACCTATTTTCTTCTGCAACATTTATCCTCTGCTTTAAACTCCTATTGTTTTCATTTTACTTTAGGTTTTTTTTCCATCTCTTTTGTTACGTCTTATCTTTGAGTTTGTACCTTGTCCTGTATTTCTTCTATGTAACATAGGTCCTGTTGTTTTTGGCCTTTGCTTGTATTGCTCCAGGCTGTGCCTAAACATTTTATCTAAAATCATTGATCTTGGTGTTACCAATTCTCCAACCCATAGGGATCCCCCAGTTGGGGCATTTCTATAAATTAGTTCCTAGGATCCACGGCAAGGGAATATAACATAGCTAAAACAGTGGATCAGAAGGTATCTCATTGGAGCCCCGTGACAAAGCAAGAGAATGAGAGAGTTGGGGCATCCTTTACCCAGTACCTGCCACTCGCTGCTCACATCTCTATAGTGTTCACCCATCTCTTTTCATGAGGGGGCTGGAGTGGGCTGTTTGTTCTGCAGTTTGACTCCGTGTCAAATTGCAGACAGAACATGATGACTCCAGACTCAGGAGCACATTGTTCCAGAAGGATCTAAAATCATGCTATATAGAAACCTCCCTTTCTAGGGAGCAGCCCTACCTAAGTCAACTGTTTGTGAAAGGGAAACTACGTGTCCATTTATACCATTGCTTTATGCTGTAACAGTGTATAGCAGTGCACGTTATTGAAATGGAAGCTTTTCTTTTTTCCAAATGGTGACTATTTAATCTTTTAAGCGTATCTAGTATCTCTGATGTGGAAAGTATCAGAAAAAACAAGCTTGTTAGTTCTTAACATCAAATAAAAATAGAATCATAAAGGATTTCTAAACTGTTCCAGTATCCGTTTGCTAATTTACCTTTTTCCTTGGTTCATTAGGTCGTATGCCTCATTGATTTTGTCTAAAGGCAGGGTGTGGGTCACCAATGCATCGAGATCAAATTTCTTATTCTTGTAGTCAGTTGCCAGCTTTGGAATAGAATCTACACTTTTCCAACCTGCAATTTGGCCAAAATGCCAAATAAAAAAAGACATAGTGGTTGACATGAAGAAGTAGTTTAGTCAGTGTTTGGTGAAGGAATGAAATTGTTAGGTCAGATTTGGGTTTCTCCAAATAGGTTGAACTCCCTCCATCTTTAATTTTCTGTACTTATACTTATTTAAAAAAATCTTCTTTATAAGAAAAATTCAAGATTATTTTCCCTTCTCGACAATGAATTATCTCATTTAGGTCAAAGTTTACCTTTTGTTGCTTTATGTTGGTTTATTAACTGCAAATTGAATAATAATTTGAAAATTGCAGTATGTTTCTATATAACCTCCATTTACTTTCAAATAATTAATAGCATAGTTTTGTGCAGTCTTTATGTTCTAGGCACTCAATATTTACACAAATTATTTACTTCCTGTTCAATAATCTTCACTCTAAGAATTTCAGTACTACTATGAAGAAAATTATAAACTATGAAGAAAAAAAACAACTGACCACCAAAGAATGTTGAATTTATAGTGCGGCCCATTATGAGGTCCACTGGAGAAATAGTCAAGTCATTGTCATCAGCGGCTACTCCAATGAGAGTGCATGTTCCCCAGCCTATTGTTGTGCAGTCCAGNGTGCGGCCCATTATGAGGTCCACTGGAGAAATAGTCAAGTCATTGTCATCAGCGGCTACTCCAATGAGAGTGCATGTTCCCCAGCCTATTGTTGTGCAGTCCAGAGCTGCTCTCTGCAAGACCAAAACATGAAAGACTATTTGAGTTAGTAGAAAAGTAGAATATGCGCTCCAATGTGGGTTAGTACAATGCTTTAGGAAAAATTTATCCAACTCTGCATGTAAGATAATGGGATTCAAGCTAATGACATCATAGTGCCATTGTAGATGGAGCCTTGAGGCTCCAGGGTTCCATTACAGATAGAATGTTCAATACAATTTTGAGCTCCGTTAAAAAAGATGTTGAAAAGAAACAGAATGTATTATTTTACCCTCCATAATACCATAGTTAGGTTGAATTTAGAATGTATTATATTGTATATTATGAGAAGCACATACATGGAATTAGGAAAGATCTATAAAAGACATTATAAACTTTAATCAGCAAATTTTTGATGACCTACCATGGACATATACTAAAATATTTGCAATTCTAGTAGCCTACGTTGCTGGGTCAATTAAAAAAGCAGGATCTGGTCCGGGCATGGTGGCTCATGCCTGTAATCCTAGCACTTGGGAGGCCGAGGCTACTGACATTAAAGATTGATATTCTTTTTTTTTTTATTGTGGAATTTTTTTTTTTTTTAATGCAGAAAAGTATAAGGAAGAAAAGATTGATATTCACGTACATAGCTTGAGCTTGGGATAAATCAGTTTACCTTGATCAAAAGGATTGTTCCTACTGAAGAATTACGTGTTTTTCGCTTCTAGAAAGGAGAAGGAAATTAGCTAGGACACCTTGTGATTTTTGGGGGAGCCCCGAAAGCTTTGATCATTGTATCACACGATTTTTTCACATGAGATCATTGTATTTTACAACATGGCAAAGAGGATAAAAAGCAAGTGCTGGGGTTCAGTCACCGCCACCTTGGCACCAGAGTGCTGGTAGTGCCCTGGCCTCCCCACTTTCTTAACTATTGTTTCTGTGTCTGTGTCTTTGTTTTTCTCATCTCTTGCAACACAGTCTGCCAGGGGATCCTATCTTTGTCGAGGTTATTGTGAACCCCCGATTCTCCAGTCTAATAATATGAGCTTTTTAAAGGGATCTTCAAAGAAAAATGAACATTCGCAAATAATCTTCCAATGATGCTGGTATGGCTGCTTATCTTATCATAAGAGAAGAGTGAACTCGCAGAGATGATCCTGGCCTGGGAGAGCCCTGGCAGTGGGCGGTGAAGGAAACGTAGTGTAGCTGAGGGAGTGGGAAAGGATCTGTAGCTGACAGTTCTGCTTCCTTGTTACTACTTTTGAAAATAAGAAGGAGTGATTACAGCTACTGTAAGGAACATAATGTATTCTCCTCTGGTATTTAATGGCCAAATAATAAATTGAGAAGAAGATCCACGGAAAAAGTGTACATACCATGACTTCAGATCCACCTACACAAGCAATGGAAAAGTCCACACCTCCTCCGGTCAGTTCAGCGATGACCTGCTGGATGGGTTTATTTTGGTCTCTAGGATTGAGGCAGTCAGTGGCTCCCAGGGCTTTGGCTTTTGGAAACTTCCCACTGTTGATGTCAATAGCTATGATTCTGGAAGCTCCTGCCATTTTACAACCGATTATGGCAGCAAGGCCTGCACATCCTAGGCCAAAGACAGCACAAGTAGAACCAGGGGTGACCTGCAGGCAGGAAAATCATAAAGTAACTTTGAAAGCAGCTCCTTACACTTTTATTTTTCCTTTAAGGGGGAGGATGAGGTGAGGGATTTAAGGTAGGAACACAAGACTGGCTGTTACACAACTCTATCATGTAGTCAGGGGAAGAAATCTGCCAGTGTGCAAGTGGACTTGTTACCATCTAGATTTGCAGAATCATTTAAGGTCCATTAAGATTATCAGTTCATAAGCAATAAACCCAAGTGAAAATAATTCTTTTATTTTTCCCTTCATTGTTATCAGAACAAAATTTGAAAAACCACTCATTCTAAAGGATTTATGATTTTCCTTTTTATTTTATTTTTATTTTTATTTTTTTGAGACAGAGTCTCACTTTGTTGCCCAGGCTAGAGTGAGTGCCGTGGCGTCAGCCTAGCTCACAGCAACCTCAAACTCCTGGGCTCAAGCGATCCTGCTGCCTCAGCCTCCCCAGGAGCTGGGACTATAGGCATGCGCCGCCATGCCCGGCTAATTTTTTGTATATATATATTTTAGTTGGTCAATTAATTTCTTTCTATTTTTGGTAGAGACGGGGTCTCGCTCAGGCTGGTTTCGAACTCCCGACCTCGACCAATCCGCCCGCCTCGGCTTCCCAGAGTGCTAGGATTACAGGCGTGAGCCACCGCGCCCGGCCTGATTTTCCTTTTTAAATTGGATGACAAATTATTTAACATTTGTATTTCTAATAGACCTTATTTGGTTGTATTAATGTTAAAGCAACTTACTTGGTCATTCTAAATCATCAAATCGTTGAAATGGAATCAAGTCTAAATTTCCTTGCATATCACTAAAGGATTTTTATTGTCTGACCTTTGTTTAGTTTCCAACTTCATCTCCATGACGTTCCCGGTGTTACAGCCACAACGGATTGTTGCACTTTCCTCTCCTCGTGGCTTAGCTCATGCTTTTCCCTTAGCCTGATGATTTCACCTTGTGTTCTTTAGTTAAAATATAGACCTATACTCCTAAGCCTGACTTCAAGACATTCTATGAAACTTTTCTTGATTATTCAATCAGAAATCAGTGCTCTCCTTTTGCTTTTCCTGTGTCATATCATTTATAATCTGCCTTGACTGATTGTGTGTGTTTCTTTAAAAGACTGTAAGTTTTGTGAAGGCAGACTTTTTATCTTCCACATTGTTATCAAGGAGCTTCTCTTTGTTAAGTCTATAAGAACTATTTTTTACATTGAATTAAATGGAAAGGATATACAAGATGGTGAGAAAAAAATGCTCTAACTGGAATATATTATTCTACAGAGTAGTATAGTGGTAGAAAAAGACTACACAGAGAGATACTTAATATTTTCTAATGAGGATGAGAAACTGTTAGGTTAAAGCATAAACAAAAGGAAAAGAAAAAATCTGCCCAAGAGAATTGTTACTATATTCTAAATTGGAAACAAAATTATTAAGGAACAGAGAGGATGTACATCTTTTACTTCAATTTATGCATAATATTAGTCATGCATACCCTGGCTTTTGCTACATAGGGGAAATAAAATATACATATTGCAAATATTAAGAATATTGTTTTTATTAATTAAAAATAATTTTTTTTAAAAAAGAAAGCTGTTGCAGAATCTCTAGTGTTAATGTCCCTTAAAGGACTGGAGTAGTAGAAGAGGACAGACTGCATGGAGTCCAGGAGAGAAGGCCCAAAGAGCAACAGTTCTTCCCTGGGTCTCCAATGTGTCTAGTCTAGCAGAGAAGAAGCTGTGACGGGCAGGGTGACATTGGCTGTTCACCCAGCTACCAGGACCCTTTGTCTGACAGCTTTCAGATTATAGTGTGATTTCCCATACAGTTTTAATTGTTTTACTAATGAATGATTAAATGCATGAATACATTTTTAGGAGGAAATAATATGCTGGTAGCAAAGAGTAGTGTTTCTTTTTGCATAGCAGATAAAATTCTCAATGAAAAGTCACACCTTGATATCTTGGCTACTTGATCAGCCTTTTGTTTTGGTGAGGCTGACTTTGTTTCCTTGATGCTGAACAACTCTAGGTAACCTGATAAAAAGAAAAGGACTTTCTGGATTACAAAACTGAGGACCAATCCTCACCATGATATTTTAAGGGTTTCCTACATACCTGGCTTTATCCATTCATTCGTATATGCTAGCTACTGGGCCAGATGTCTTATATATGTAATATGATTTAATATCCCCATAAATATTCGTAATGGATATTATTCTAGAGTGGTTACATGAGTTTAAAGGTAATTAACTCTAGTTCTTTTACATCACACTACCTCCTAGTAACTTCTGTTTTACACAACCTGTCTTCAACCACTTACCTTGGCATTGTTGATTGCAGCCCCATAGCCAGATGGAAACCCACATCCAAGCAGACAAACTCTCTCTAAATTTGCATCATCATCGATTTTGGCAAGATTAATGTCTGACACCACAGTATACTGAGAGAACCCGCTGACTCCCAGGAAGTGGTAAACTGGTTTTCCTTTGCAGGTAAATCTGCTGGTTTTGTCTGCCATGAGTTCTTGATCAGTAACAAGATTTTTGCCTGTTCTAGAATATTTAAAAAGAGGGAGATATAAAGAAGGAGAAAGTAAATGAAACACTGATCACTTTCCTACAAAATATGTTGAACATTATATATTTGTCATAACAATTTTATAAGATGGAAAAATTGAGAAAATGATTTAAGACTTTTTACATATATAGTCCCTTGGAAGTATTTTAACAATAATAACAACAAACAAAAGTTTTTATGAAATGCTTTTCATGCACCAGAAACACTTTTAAGGGGTTTATATATATTAACTCTTAAAAAATTTTTATTATGGAAAATCCAAACATGTATAAAAGTAGAAGAAATAGTATAACGAACCCTCATGCACCCATCTCCAAGCTCAGTAACTATTAACTCATGGCCAATCTAATTTTGTCTAGTACTCCTCCAGAAACTACCCTGTCTCCTGCATTGGAATATTTTGAAGCAAATCCCAGCATTCACAATTTCATCTGTAAATATTTCACTAGCTATCTCTAAAAGATTCTTTTAGTTCCACGTATTGTTGTGGCTGAGATGTCTCTTTTTTTTAATATTTTTTTTTGTTGTTATTTTTTTTTATGTCAACATATTATAGGGGTACAAATGTTTAGGTTATGTGTGTTGCCTTTTCCCCCTCTCCCCGCTGCCCCGAGTCCGAGCTTCAAGTGTGTCCATCCCCCAGACGGTGCGCATCACACTCATTATGTATGTATATACCCATCCCCCATCACCCCTCCCACCTGCCCGACACCCGATAAATGTTATTCCTATATGTCCACTTAGGTGTTGATCAGTTAATACCGATTTGCTGGTGAGTACATGTGGGGCTTATTTTTCCATTCTTGGCATACGTCACTTAGTAGAATGGGTTCTAGCTCTATCCAGGAAAATACAAGAGGTGCTAGTTCACCATTGTTTCTTATAGCTGAATAGTACTCCATGGTATACATATACCACATTTTATTAATCCACTCATGTATTGATGGGTACTTGGGTTGTTTCCACATCTTTGCAATTGTGAATTGTGCTGCTATAAACATTCGAGTGCAGATGTCTTTATTATAGAGTGTCTTTTGTTCTTTTGGGTAGATGCCCAATAATGGGATTGCTGGATCAAATGTAGGTCCACTTGTATCACTCTAAGGTATCTCCATATTGCTCTTCACAGAGGTTGTGCTAGTTTACAGTCCCACCAGCAGTGTAGGAGTGTTCCTATCTCTCCTCATCCACACTAACATTTATTGTTTTGGGACTTTCTGATAAAGGCCATTCTCACTGGAGATAAGTGATATCTCATTGTGGTTTTGATTTGCATTTCCCTGATGATTAAAGATGTTGAACATTTTTTCATATGTTTGTTGGCCATTATTCTGTCTTCTTTTTTTTTTTTTTTTTTTTTTTTGAGACAGAGTCTCACTGTTGCCTGGGCTAGAGTGCTGTGGCATCAGCCTAGCTCACAGCAACCTCAAACTCCTGGGCTCAAGCAATCCTTCTTCCTTAGCCTCCTGAGTAGCTGGGACTACAGGCATGTGCCACCATGCCTGGCTCATTTTTTTATATATATATTTTAGTTGTCCAGCTAATTTCTTTCTAATTTTTTTAGTAGAGATGGGGTCTCGCTCTTGCTCAGGCTTGTCTCTAACTCCTGAGCTCAAACAATCCACCCACCTTGGCCTCCCCGAGTGCTAGGATTACAGGTGTGAGCCACTACACCTGGCCTATTCTGTCTTCTTTTGAAAAGTCTCTGTTCATGTCCTTTGCTCACTTTTTGATATGATTGTCTGATTTTTTCTTGCTGATTTTCCTGAGTTCTAAATAGATTCTAGTTATCAGCCCTTTATCAGATGTGTAGCTTGCGAAAATTTTCTCCCAATCTGTAGGTTGTCTGTTTGTTCTCATGACAGTTTCTTTGGCTGTGCAGAAGCTTTTTAATTTGATCAGGTCCCATTTGTTTATTTTTGTTGTTGCTGTGATTGCCTTTGGGGTCTTCTTCATAAATTCTTTGTCTAGGTCAATGTCTAGAAGAGGATTCCCAACGTTTTCCTCTAGAGTTCTAATAGTTTCACACCTTAGGTTTAAGTCTGTTAGCCAGCAATTTTTGTGAGAGGTGAAAGGTGTGGATCCTGTTTTAGTCTTCTACATGTGGCTATCCAGTTTTCCCACCACCATTTATTGAATAGGGATTCTTTTCCCCAGTGTATGTTTTTATCTGCTTTGTCAAAGATTAGATGGCTATATGAGGATGGTTTTATATCTGGGTTCTCAGTTCTGTTCCACTGGTCAATGTCCTTGTTCTTGTGCTAGCACCAAGGTATTTTAAATACTATAGCCTTGTAGTATAGTTTGAAGTCTGGTAAATTGATACGTCTCATTTTGTTTTTATTGCCTAGGATTGCTTTTGCTATACAGGGTCTTCTTTGGTTCCATACGAAGTGTAAAATTATTTTTTCTATATCTGTGAAAAATGATGATGGTATTTTAATAGGGATTGCATTGACTCTGTAGATCATTTTGGGTAGTATAGACATTTTAACAATGTTGATTCTGCTGACCCACGAGCATGGTATGGTCTTCCACCTGTTTACATCCTCTGCTATTTTCTTTTTCAGTGTTTCATAGTTCTCCTTGTAGAGGTCTTTTACCTCCTTAGGTAAATATATTCCTAGGTACTTTATTTTCTTTGTTGCTATTTTGAAGGGAATTGAGTCTTTGATTTGGTTCTCAGTTTGACTGTTATTGGCATATATGAATGCCTCTGATTTGTGTGTATTGATTTTGTATCCTGAGACTTAACTGAATTCATTTATCAATTCAAGTCTCCTGGTTGAATCGTTGGGGTTTTCTAGATATAATATCATATCATTGGCAAAGAGTGAGAGTTTGATGTCTTTTGCCCCTATTTGGATGCCCTTAAATTTGCTCTTTTGTCTGATTGCTATAGCAAGGACTTCCACTTTATTATGTTGAATAAAAGTGGAGATAGTGGGCAAACTTGCCTAGTTCCAGTTCTAAGTTGGAATGCTTTGAATTTTTCCCCATTCAAGTATGATATTGGCTATGGGTTTGTCATATATGGCTTGTATCATTTTTAGGTAAACCCCGTCTATGATGGCTGATATGTCTCTTAAATGCCTTTTAATTCATGGAGTCCTTCCTCCCCTCCCTTGTTTCTTTGCAATTTATTTGTTGAAGAAACTGAATCGTTTGTCTTGTAGAGTTTTCTTCATTTCCTCATTCTGGATTTTGCTGATTACATTCCTATAATCTGGTTTAACATATTTCTTCCTCTGTCCCTGTATTTTCTCTTAAATTAGTATTTTTGGATCTAAACACTTGATCTGAGTTAGGTTTTATTTTTTTGTGGAAGGACATAATATTTGATTATCTCTCTTCATAATAGAGAATTTATGTCCATGGTCTAAATCAATTATTTCATTAAATGTTAGAAAAAAAGTCCATTCTTTGAATATCTACAACAATTCTGTAAAGAAGGCATTATTATTGTCCCTATTTTAGAGATGAAAAACAGGGGCACAGTAATAGTTAAGAGGAAGTACAGTTTTAGCTTCTTAAGTAACTACTTTCAATTAGCGTTAAGGACAAAGGATCTTTCCATATAGTCCCAGTTAAGTAAAAACAATGTGATTAAGATGTTAGATTCTAGAGCCATCCTGCTTAGGTTAGAATCCTGGCTCCAAGACTCTTATCTGTGTGGCCTTGGAGTAAATTACTTTGCTGTGTCCCAGTGCATTCCTCTCTCATTCTTGTAGAAGTAACTACTATTCTGAATTTAGTGTTTATTATTCCAGAGATGTATTTATGCTTTTACTATATACACATGTAACCATAAACAATGTATAGTATTTTTTTCATATATGACACCTTATAAATATATCCTTCAGCAACTTGCTTCTTTCTCTTAAAAATATGTGTCTGAGATTATTCTGTTAATACATATAGTTCAAGTTTAGTCATTTTCCTGCGTTATCACATAGCAATATTTTAATCCATTGTCTTATTGATGGAGATTCATGCTGTTTTTAATTACTTTCTATAATAAACAGTGTTGCAATGAACATTCTAGCACGTGTGCATTTACAACAATGTGCTGTACACAACTAGGCATAGAATTGGTGGGTAGAATATCCATACCTCTTCAACTCCATTTATATATTGCACTGTGCTGCCCAAAATATTTGTATGAATTTATTCTATTACTAACAGTGTATAGAGCTTACCTGAGTTTTTCACAGATATTTGTGAGGGGACTCAGACAAAACTTGCATTTTCTACATTGAGGTGCACAAAATGGAATTACTTTGTCACCTAGAAAGAAAGGGCATATATTCAATGGTGCCTAAGAAGTTTCTTATTATTTCTGCCTGATGAATCAGTAGAAAACACTATTTGTTTATATTATGCATTTTATATTCAGCAGAAAGAATAGATGACTAAAGTGTTTCACTACTTTACAAGAGTGCAGATTTGTCTAAGTATTGCATATGTTGTCTTTTTTAAAAAATTACTCTGCTGGTCAGTCAAGAAACAAATCTATATTGATATCATCAGATGCAGAGTCCTGTCTGAGTCTCTACTGTCATTAAACTCTCTGCATTATGACTATTGTTTATGACATTTCCAAACACCCTGTATGAAATAGAACATCCTTCTGTAATAGGAGAGGTGAACAAAATAGGCAAGTTTATAAGGAGCAAACTTTATATCACTGCCATGTTTCACTGTTTACATTTACTCTCAAATTCTACATTTTCCCACTTTTTACTCAGTTCTCATTTAATGATGGCTTATGTCCTTTGATGACCAAGGTCTAATGATAATTCACATTGGATCAACATTTGGTATGTGCCAGGCACCATTCTAACCGCTTAGTATATTATCTCAATTCTCAGAACAGCCCTCTGAAATGGACACTAGTATTATCTGCATTTTAGAAAACAGAAATCTGAGCTGAATCACAGGAAAGTGACATAACTGGCCAATGTCACACAGCCAGCAAGTGGCAGAGTTGAGAGTAAAGAGGGATTACATTGGTCAGACCCCTTTATGGATGCCAAATTTGGGAAGCAATTTGTTTTTATAATCTTTCTGGGGTGAAAAGATACTATTAATAATATACCTCTAAGTTTGAAGCATTATTACTATAAGGGAATAGAGTGATATGGTTCATCCTATCTGACAAGGATCACACAGCTCATATTCCAGTATTTCTTGAAACTGTTGTACAATGTGGAGTAAATAATTTCAGCTATTGGTGTGTTTCATTTAAATATTATTAAATCATAAAGTTCAAAAAGACACCTAAGCTAACATTGACATATGTATAATATTTCTCACTTAAGCTACCAAGAAGTCCTCATTCCTTGTATAGTATTAAAAGAGTTTTCTATTTTATATAGAAGTTGTTAAGAAGTGTCATTCATTTAACAGGGAAGTTTCAGTTTAGGCTAACCTTGTAACTATCTTCATAGGTCATTTTTGTCAGTGACCATAAATAAAGTGGCCTGTAAATAAAGTGACCCTATTTCCAAGATTTTATTAGAGACTTTCTATTTCAT
Organism: Mirza zaza; assembly: GCA_008750895.1. Classification (NCBI taxonomy): domain Eukaryota; kingdom Metazoa; phylum Chordata; class Mammalia; order Primates; family Cheirogaleidae; genus Mirza; species Mirza zaza. Next base: position 3,555 of record VSMD01027374.1, on the reverse strand, counting down.
AGTTAGACCATGACAGGCTGTGTGTCTCAGTTTAACTTTGGAAAATATGGTACCCTGTCTAAATCTGTGCGAATTACATCATGCAAAGCCAGGATTCTACCCAGAATTATCCCCCAAATATCCTACATTTCATTTCATCAGAATAAAATAAAATACCTGGTTTGAAGTTGGTCACTCCTGGACCAACACTTTCCACAATTCCTGCACTCTCATGGCCAAGGATCACTGGGAGAGGAGCGTCCTTAAATGCGGGGTCGATGGAAAGGGCATCAGTATGGCACAGGGCAGTGGCGACAATCTACAGAAAGCAATAGCAGACTTGAGTTGTGTTTCTGCAGTTATATTATTGGGTTGAATGTTACCTATCATTTTAGGCCTGATGTCATTTTGAAACTGAGAACTCAATAAAAGAATTACATTTTGAAAAAAATACATATTAGGTTAGACTCTTTTCCTTTTATAATTCACAATGCACCTTTTTGTTTCTATCTTTTAATGTTGTCAGAAAATCATAAAAAAGAGGTATAGGATTGGCAATTATTGTTTCCAGGAAAGAAAAAAAAAAATCAAAAGTAACAGGAAAAAGTTAAAGTCAATTAGGCAGAGGAAGTGGATGGAACACAGATTTCTAGGGCTTGTTCAAATTTTGTTGAAATGAAATTGAGGTAATATACCTCTTATAGTTAAAAGAGGGATATCAAATAAAGAATTGTGTAAATTAATAACCAATGTGTCCCTATATTCTTCTTCTGCAAGATTCTGCTCATGAGGATGTGCCGCTCATTCTCATGTACAAATCCTTGGTGTGGTGGTCCCGAGGAAAAACATAAGCCTGGCCAACTCTGGGAGAAATGTGGAAATTGTCCAAAGTTGCATCTGCGATATTGCTCTATCCGGTAGTCTCTTCTCCCTGATGAGCCCCTCCTGTCCCTTCCTCTGGGAGCCAGGACACTTATGCTGCTCAGGGCAGCATGGCAAGTCATCCCTCTCCCTCGTTTCAGACACAAGTCTCTATCTTCCTTTTAATCACACCTTCCAATAACCGGCAATTGGAAACGAAAAGAAAGCCTAAGAAATTCCAATCCAAAGTGAATTCCTTTGATCCTTAGGGTAGATGATTAATATTGAGATATTTCAGTTAAATTTTAAGGCCATTATTGAAAATTAGCAGAATAATTAATAATTTGTTCTTTTTTGGGATGGTGCTTGTTTTTATCTGAGCCTAAAATGCAGCTCTTCTACACTGGAAACTCCAAGGTCCTTCAGACATACCCCATGGGACGGACCCGACAGAAACCAAGTCTGCACGCAGGGCCTGTCCCTGCTTCAGGAGGAAAGTGCCTACTGACCTGAATGCGAACCTCGTGAGCCTTGGGGGGAGCCACCTCCACCTCTTCAATGCACAGGGGCTTGCCTGCTTCCCAGGCGACGGCTGCCTTGCACCTTATGACCTGGAAGAGAAAAAGAAAGAAAGAAAACAAAGGAAAAGAAGGAAGGAAGGAAGGAAAGAAAAGAAAAGAAAAGGAAAAAGAACAGAAAAGAGAAAAGGAAGGAAGGAAAGAAAGAAGAAAGAAAAAGAAAGAAAGAAAAGAAAGAAAGAAAGAAAGAGAAAGAAAGAAAGAAAAAAGAAAGAGAAAGAAAGAATTGATGGGGAGGGAGGGGAAAAGAGAGGATATCATGTAAAAAAATTAGAATATATTGATACCATAATTTCATGACAAAGAATTAAGGCATTTGTGGCTGGATTTTATATATAATTATATTATTTTAAAGACCAAGGATCTTAATTGAAAATGAGCAGTTAAATTTTACATTACAGTCATTACACTTTTGACTTTTTCTTTTGAGACAGAGTCACAAAAAGTTTCACAGTGGCGTCATCATAGTGGACTGCAACCTCAAACTCCTGGGCTCAAGCGGTTCTGTTGCCTCAATCTTGCCTGAGAAGCTGGGACTGCAGGAACGCGCCACTATGCCCAGCTAACTTTTCTATTTTTTTGTAGAGAGGGGATCTCTCTCTTGCTCAGGCTGGTCTTGAACTGCTGGTCTCAAGTGATCCTTCTGCCTCGGCCTCCCAGAGTGCTAGGACTATGGGCATGAGCCACTGTTCCTGGCCAACACTTTTTATTTTTGAAAAGAACAAGTGCATTAAGGTTTACCTTAATATAATGCCTTGATTTTTTAGGATATATGTATAGGGTTTGAACAGGGTAGAGGGCCAATATGTATCTATTGACTGAACCGTTTGTAATCAACTCTGAATTACCTGAGTCGAGTAATTGCCAGAGAATAGATGTGTTTTATATCTTTGCTACTCAAAGTGTGGTGCTTAGACTAGCAGTTATTCACATCATCTGAGAACTCTTAGGGCTGAAAGCCCTGTCCCAAATCCACTGTACTAAAACCTGATTTGAACACGATGCCCAGGTGACTCATTAAAAGTGTGAGGAGTGAGATTATATAATTACTAAATGTATCAGTAGAATATAAATTAAATAAAAATTTAGTTTATTTGCAAGAAGTTGGGTAAAAATTCATGGAAAAAAATTAAGCACTTAAGATTCTATAATCCCTAGTTTAATATTTTTTCTAGCCTAAAACTATATTTTTTGTTTTCAAATATATATAACATCGAAAAAAATTAGAAAGAAACAAATTAATAATTTTCCATTCTAATGCTACTATTTTTACTTTTGGTCAGATTTTATCCAAGTCTATGACCACTATATATGAATACATATTTTACATTAGTTGTTATATAATTTTGAATTATGTTTTTAAATATCATTTACCTTATTACAAATAAAATATATATTAGTTACAGGAAGTTTCAAAATGCCAAAGCCTCCCAAGTTTTGTTAGGAAAAAAACAAATAAAATTCATCTGTGATTTTATTACCACTTTATGATTTTGATGCAAATCCTTTGAGTATGGCCATATGAGATCCTACTTATGTAATCTTTTTTCTACTTTATTAATATACTATGAAAAATTTCCATATTCTTCTCCAACATTATTTCTAACAAATGCACATTCTATTTTATGGTTATATCATAGTGACTTAAATCACTGTTTTGCCATTTAAACAATATGTAATTGAACACCCTTGTAGTAAGCATTTCAGGAAATCCACAGGTTTTTCCTTAGGATGAATTCCTGGCATGGGGTCCACGCATATGTTTTTGATCAACCTTCACTGGCTGCTTTCTGAGAGTAATCCCTGGAGGAAGCTGCTTCTGCCAATCATACAAAGACCCAAAAAAGCATGAACTGAACAAAGATAGAGCTGATCCACTCACTTTGCCCTTGGTGCCCATGTTCCTTTGGGAAACGTGCGCAGAAGCCTCCACTTCCACCCAGGCTGCTCCTGGACCTGTCCTGAGCTGTCTTTGAATAAATACCGTTCCCGCTGTGTCATTCTCCAATCACTTTTGCTCCTGTCTTGTTGCTCTGCCTACCTCTTACCCAGTCATTGGCGCTATCAGATTTCAGCTGTGAAGCCCTTTGCTCCCAGTGAGCTCCAAGATTTTTTTATTCTTTTTTTTATTGCAAAA
>VSMD01027371.1:0-94690 GCA_008750895.1 Mirza zaza | reverse complement strand
ATATCCACTGAATTTAGCAATTCTAACGCCCAGTCATTCATGCAACATGTATTTGTTGAGCCCTAATCCCGATCTAGGGCCCGTAAACTCCTTGTGCCTCTCACGTCCCTCACTCTGGGGCCGCCTTGCGCCTGCCTCCCAGTTCCTGCCTACGTGCCTGTGCTGTTCCTCCAGCTCAGCTCCTCATCCTGTTTCCATCACATGCTTTCACTTCTTATTACACATGCACTTTACATACATAAAACTGCCATTTGCATATAAGAGATTACAGTTCGTCTTTTTAAAAACTGTTTAAAAATTCTCATTTTTTTTTTTTTTTTGAGACAAGAGTCTCACTCTGTTGCCTGGGCTAGAGTCTGTGGCGTCAGCCTCACTCACAGCAACCTCCAACTCCTGGGCTTAAGCAATCCTCCTGCCTCAGTCTCCCTAGTAGCTGGGACTACAGGCATGCACCACCATGCCCGGCTAATTTTTCTATATATTTTTAGTCGGCTAATTAATTTCTTTCTATTTTCAGTAGAGACGGGGTCTCGCTCTTGCTCAGGCTGGTTTCAAACTCCTGACCTTGAGCCATCGCCCGCCTTGGCCTCCTAGAGTGCTAGGATGACAGGCGTGAGCCACCGCACCCGGCCGCTTCCCATGGTTTTTATCTGTCTCAATCCGAAAATAATTCAACCAAATGCTCTGAATCACAGAGTATTCTTTATTATTTATTTAATGTATATTTTTGATGTGTTTTCTCTTAATTTGACTTAAACGCTGGCACACCGGGTAAGCTTCTTTATGTTACGTACCTGAAGGGAGAGTCTCTTGAATCTACGGTGGAAATCCATTCAGATTTGGGTACACATTCGGCTTTGTCCTAGGCATAGCTGCAGGAATCCTGAACTTCCTAAGCCTTCTAGTTTCTGTGCATATCAAGTAATGCAAAACAAACAAAAACAAAACCCCCTAAAACTTCCTATGTTATAATGCGTGTAATGCGCACTCGACCCTTATCCCACAGAGTCCGCGGCAGGTACAGGTGTGGCAGGAACCACGCGCTCCCTCCTGGCTGTGCCACGGGCTGCCAACGCCCAAGGGCCTGCAATTGCAGTTCAGCACTGTCCGAAACTACTTAAACTCTGGAGGCAGGAAGTGTCCCTTTACATTCCGAATGCTGTGACAAAACAGAGCCGCTTTCCCACAGTACAAATTAGGCTGTAAAACCTCCAAAGTTTGAGTTTGTTTTTATTTATCATCATCTTTATTTTTTTCTCTAAAACATTTTGCTCAGTTGTTCCAATATCCGTAGTTTTAATATAATTGTTTGTTGAATGAATGATGCCACATCCGTGGCTCTTACCCAACTAAGCCAATTCAATGTGTTTGAAAGAATGCTTGGTATTTACATAATGACATTTTCAGTAATATTAGGATATCCCACCCTCCATGATTTCTAGTTAGCTTGAAAATATCTCACTAGTCTCAGCCCAACCTGAGGTGAATGCCTCATAATTAAAAATTGTACAATGGAAATATTTAGGGTTTACATTTCAAAATTTAGATTTTTTTCTTATAACACATACATTTTACATATTTCAATTTAAAAAATATTAACATATACTGAGTAAAAGAGAAATAATTTAAGGTTTAAATTTAGTGACACATATAGCATATTGTTTCATTTTTAAATATAAAGGTGTGTGTGTGCATACACACACCTGAGTTTATGTGTGAAATTAAATATATACTTTGTTTCCCTGAAAATAAGTCAGAGTCTTATATTTATTTTTCCTCAAGAAGACACCCCAGGGCTTATTTTCAGGGGATGTGTTATTTTTCCCTCAAAGCCTCACCTTGGAGCACACACAGGGTGGCCGGGACATGACAGGGAGAGCCAACCTTGTGGGTGGGGCTGCCCGCACCTTTCCGGTCACCTCTGGGATAGTCGCTGTCACAATGGGGCAGATGAGAAGGGCTGCTCATCTACTTGACCATTCCTCGATGAAATCCATGGGTTGTGCAGATACACTGTGTAACCACGCCCATCACTAGGTCTTATTTTCTGGGTAGGGCTTCTATTGCACAAATGCTTAGAAATCCTGCTAGGGCTTGTTTTACGGGTAGGTCTTATTTTCAGGGAAACATGGTATATAGATTTCTTCCTAGACAAAATGCAATTCACTTTGATAGCAAAGTGAAGGCTATGTGTATATCACAATAGTTTATAGTATATAAAGCAAGTTAAGTCATTAAAAAACATAATATTTTAAAATAAAACCTGCATCAACTTACATTTTTAACAAACTTGAATAGAATCTTAAAACCTCAGTTTAAGAAACGAAGATATATGTGTTGACTGACTCCTAGAAGAATTTCTAACTCATTCTATCCCCAGTTTTCTCTTAGAACAAGAAGTTTGTTGAATTTAAAGGTATTATTCAAATAGATTGGCTTGAAACATCACCAGAATGTACAGGGAACCTCATGCCTTGCATAAATTATTTTCATTAATAGCACAGCTTGAGACGCTTGCTTGAATAACTTTTTTTGTGAACAGTCAAAAGAACCTGTTTCCAGAAAAGAAGTTGTGCGCAAAAGTCACAGAAGAGGGTGACAACCAATTTTCATCTTAACAAATACACATTAAAGTCACTTATTTTTTTTAAAAAAGACTATTATAAATGAGAGTAATTTACGAAATTATACTTTTTGCCAATATGCCCCCTTTAAGCCTTAGAGCTCACAGGCTGCTGTAGGGAACAGTCCATAGTCACTGAGCAATGTGTCCCATGGTGTGACTTATTTGAGCATATATACAAGTTAATTCCTATGCATTTGCTTTAATTCCAACATAGCATTTAGACCGGGTACTGTGTTCTGCCTCAGGCCCTGGGGAGAGGGAGGGAACAGGTGGGACTGTTGAACCTGAACATAGAAGGCCCAGGCTTTGCATCAGTGACTCAGATCTCTAAGCATCGGTCTCCTTAATGCTACAATGAAAGTAATGTTCTTTGGTGATTAAAAAAAGATTATGGGTGTTTTTTCCAATTTCCTTTTTTTTAAATTTCAGAATATCATGGGGGTACAAACATTTGGTTACATATAATGCCTTCGCATTGCCCAAGCCAGAGCTACAAGCATGCCCATCCCTGTACCCATTTAGTTCTGAGTTTACCCATCCTCTCCACTCCCCTCTCAAGATTTAGTTTTTAAGAGTTTTGTAAACAAGTGTCATACAAATACACTGCCATAGGAGGGATGGATTCAATCATAGAAGCAGGAGACAGGGGCTAGAGAATGACTGGAGAATGAGAACAAGGTCGGTCCCAGTGAGCCCGCTGAGGATGGGACTAGGAGGGCGCTATGTAGTGAAGAGGCACCTGCTCACATTATGGAGAATGTCTCAGTCAACAGGATGATGAGGGAGAAAAGGTCTAAGGCGCCCAGCAAGACAAACGAGATCGCCAGCTCTCAGGTAAGTGGTTTCCTTCCGTATTTAATCGGTATCGCTCAGGTACTAATGAACACAGCGAGGCTTAAATGGTAAGTGATGGAGAAGGGAGAAACAAAGAACGTCGAGGTCAGTCCTTCCCTTTCCAAATTTATAAACATCCAAATCTTGAATCTTGGGATCAATTCTGATTTTTTTTCCCATGTGTTATTGATTTGTTAGAAGGAGTAGAAGAACTAGTTCTAGAGTGAAAATAATGTGTATGTCTGTGTTTCTTTTCTTTATTTTTTTTTAATTTCCAGGCTCATTTCATTGCCAATTTCTCTCCTGTAGACCTTGATTCACAGTTTTTGGCATGCACTGCTCATATTCATTATTTTTCCAATTAGCCTACAAGGTCTTTGAGGGCAAAGACCATGTGTTGTGTTTCGTGCTATTGCCGCCGCAGCGTGTGCCATGCCTGGCAGGCTGCAGACAGTCTCTCTCTCTCTCTCTCTCTCTCAGACAGATACACACACACACACACACACACACACACACACACACACACACACAATCTGATCTGTACATCTGGGAACAAATGCCAAGAAATAATTTATTTTCTATTTTCATCGCTAAACTGTATCATGCTACATACAACATACCTGGTGTGTCACACATTTTCTGTTTGAATCAAATGCCAATAAACTGAATTAAGAGGTTGGTCTTCATGATCAAGAGATAATTCAAGTTCTCTGCACAGTTCTCAGAGTTGAGGGTTAATCATCCATTGCTGAATAGGAGCAAATGAAATATTTTCAGAGGCAGTTTCAGACTGGGTAACAGGTGTCAAAGTCCAACACGAGTAAGCTCTTATGACGAGGAAAAAGATGATTATCACAAATAACATATACTTTTGTCTGTTTGCACCATTCTGTGATTTAAAACCTTTATTTTTCACGTTTCAACTTCTAACTTGAATTCTCTGTGCTGCTTTGGCCCTTTCTACTCCAGATGTTTTCCATTCTTATCTAACTCTTTCTGCTTTTCTCTCTCTCTCCCTGCACCGTTCTGGTTCTCCAGCCCCTGCCCTGACACAGGATGGCCATGTCTGAGTGCGTCTCCACGTAGACCCTGCGTTCACTAGCGCCGTGAGGGGCAAGACACCATCCCCAAGGTGGGCTCTCGTTCTATCTGTGCGACTTAACGCTCTCAATGTCCTCATTCTGGCTCTTTGCTTCAAGGAAAAAACAGAAGAAGAGCTGTTGAAACACATGCATTGCTGACTTGGAGAGAGAATCAAAAAAAAAGAAAAAGAAAACAAATGAAGCCTGTGTGAGTCCAGTGATCGCCAGGGTGATCTCTGGGGCTAGCGTTGGACTGTTCACAACAATGTGAATGATTTTTCTGTGTCTCCCTCACCTCCTACTTTTCTCCTATTTCCAGGCAGCAACCTTCCCCATCAATAGATAAAGCGTTAACTCCCAGGAGGGGGATGTGGGAAGTCGTGTAAGAGGTGAGTCCACAAAGGCTGGGAAGGAAGAACTGTCCTTAATATTTAATGCAGGGGTCCTCAAACTTTTTAAACAGGGGTCCAGATCACTGTCCCTCAGACCACTGGAGGGCCAGACTATAGTTTTAAAAAAACTATGAACAAATTCCTATGCACACTGCACATATCTTATTTTGAAGTAAAAAAACAAAGGGGCAAAAACACCCGCATGCGGCCCGGGGCCGTAGTTTGAGGACACCTGATTTAATGTGTGAGAAAACTGCCTTTTCATATGTCTCTCGTCTGTTTGGCAATATATGCTTTATGGGGAAGAAAATCCATTTACATGAAAGCATTCCCTTTTCTTGATTATGAAGTTACCGGAAAAGTCCTTCAGGATCTGTTATATTCTTTAGATGCAGGGGAAACAGGTATTGTCTGAGCAGAGGGTGTGCTGTTGTTCTCCTGACCCTGGAGAGGCCGCTCTCGGTGCCAGTGCGGGGTGGAAACTGAGTGCGGCCCACCTGCCCCCTTCATCGCCCAGGCGGCTCGGTCGTCGGCCAATGGGATGCTTTTCTCTGTGAGGATCTCCAGCTGAGTGTGTCTTGCAGACTCAAAACACTTAATGAACCAACATACTGCCGATGCCGTTTTTCAGATTTTCAGAAAGTTTTGAAAACTACTAAGGGAACTGGCATCTCCAGTAAGAATATTTGCTAAAGATGACGTTCTTCTCAACACAGAACACAGAATGACGTTTTACTGACTTAGCTCCCACCCGCTCCTATGTGCACATGCTCAGCACACTTGGTGCCAGCCACTGTGCGTGTTCTTATCCCAGGGTCTGTGTACGGTCTCACCCGTGATCAGCATGTACACAGCCCCACAATCACGGTGCTGGAGACGGGTGGGGGGTATGTAATTATAAGAAAAAGGAAATAGAAAACTCTGATCCAGCATGGGCGATGTTTGGCTATTGCAATATATGTGATCATACGTCATCTTTTCTTTCAAGAAAGATTCATATAATTTAGATTTAATAGTTTGTTAACAAAATGTTCAAGACATTGAAACCTATCCCTCTTCTTGGCTGAAAACCTAATGCAGAAACCCAATATTAAAAATGAATAAAGATAGAAATAGATCAGTACTGGCTGAAGATGGTAAAACTGGAACAAGAAAGGGCCTGCCCAGTTCCATTATAAAATTTATATTATGTATCTACTATATATTATGTATTAACAATATATAATTCTTACTCATTGACTACTTATATATATATTTGCACACACATACATATATATCATATATTGGTGAAATATATACACATATAAACACACATTCACACAAGATAATTATTTGCGTTAAATATTTTTCATGTGAAAATTTCCAGGGAACTTCAAAAATATGTCTATTTCTTCCCACAAACATCATAGCCATAGATGGAAACCACCTTGAATATGTTCTTCTTGGAGATGATGTCCAAACCCAGGAGGCAATAGTATAGGAAGAGACAGATGCCACTTTCTTGCTTCCAAATACTATTATTTTCCTCACCCCCCAACTTCTCTCCCCATTCTCTTCTGAGATGATTTTTCCAGAGTCTGGATTTGATCGTGATAAAACTGACAAACACTAATTTATTATGAGCCTAACAGTAATAAATATTATTTATGGAAATCATGGAAAACAAAAATGAACAAAACAGAGGCCTCTCTAATTTCGACTCTTGCAAAGCAATCCTAGTGAACGTGATCATGGACACAGGCAATGGTAAACCGCATCCTGAGTTTTCTGTAAATTCACATATTTCCACCCGGAGGGAAAAAGGTTAAAACTGGCTTCAAAGTAGTCACGTGACTGGATATTTCACAGGCAAGTAGCGGTAGTCACAGATATGAAAGAAGAAGATCCGTATGATGGTGCATTTTGGAATTCAGTAAAGAAAATGCTAGCTTCCAACAAGTTAAAGGAAGCCATCCTGCAAGAGATGAGATATACCAGGTGGGAGCCCAGGGGCAGCCTGGGCAGTTCTGCCCATAGCACATGTGTGTGTGAACTCCTGGGGCCATGCCTCCTAGCCCCCCGCTCCCCCCCACCCTTTGGAGAGTAGAGAAAAACAGCTTTTCCAAATTAATTCCATGTCCACATTACTGACTTGTGGGAGCTCTGGGAAGAGGATCAATTTGAAATAGGGAACTGGCATGATACCAAGAAACACCATCTTGGATATTTTTTTCCCCCAAAAGTTTCTCCCCTTGAAGCTTAAGAGGCCATATTTTAGACATGTATGTTCTCGGTGTTCTTTTTCTCGGGTTTTCTTTTAAAATGCAAACCCTGCAAGGAAAGGAGTGAACATACGACAGAGGTCACGGCTCAGGTGCTTTCTATGGGCAAGAACAGAGGAACCCGGGGAGCTGCCAATTCGCCCCCAGGGAGAAGCAGTAAGAGAAGAAGTCCTAAAATGGGGACACGTGTGAATCACTGGTAGCCAAAGTGGGGACAGAAATTGAACTCAAGTCACTGCTAACAAGTGGCCCTAACTCAGGTCCTTTGTTTAGCTCAAAAAACTCGACACTGTGTCCACCTATCTGGGGGACCCGCAACCTCCGGCAAGTCTAAGGGTGTGCCAGCAAACACCTGTGGGGCCTGAGGGTGTCGCCCCTGCCCATGCTCTGAGGACTGGCGCTGCCAATCCTGCCAATCCAAGGCAGGACAGAAAAAACACCAAGAGCTGCAAATATGAGCTTGTACTCTCACCATCAGCAGAAAATATTAAATAATCCCTATGTTCCTTCTAATTCATTCATTCTTACCTTTAAAGAACTTACTTAATCCAAATAATGCCCTTGACACATCTCCTAATTATTTACCATGTTTCCCTGAAAATAAGACAGGATCTTATATTTACTTTTCCTCAGGAAGACACCCTAGGGCTTATTTTCAGGGGATGTGTTATTTTTTTTTAGGTACAGTACAACAATCAATCTACATTGATTCAAATAGAGTTAAGTCGTCTTCTTCTGGAGCATCACCTAACTCTCCAAACCCCGAATTCTATCCTGAATTTCTTGGGACTCTATTTCCTTTAGAACCATTGGCCCCAATCTCTCAAGTCGAGCCATAGAGCTCTCATGGGGCAGATGAGAAGGGTTGCTCGTCGTCTTTCCCGCTCCACGACGACACGCATGGGTCATGCAGATGCGCTGTGCAGCCACGCCCATCACTAGGGCTTAATTTCGGGGTGGGGCTTCTATTGCACAAATGCTTAGAAATCCTGCTGGGGCTTATTTTCCGGGAAACACGGTAATTTGATGTGTGAGATGTTTCCTTATCTCAAATCCCCCCGAAGCTCCTTGAAGGCCCGGAGTCAGGGTGACTTTCCGTGTCCCTCCCCGGCAGCACCAGCGTCCACAGCATGTGGCACACGCTCGGAACAGGTCCAGGACTTGCAGTTCACACTAGGAACCTGGAAACTGGTCCAAGACAAGTTTATATTTCATCATTTACAGCAATTGATAGCAATGCAATTATCTGTACTTTTTTTCCCCACTGGACACTTTATTTTTCTTATGACTCTGTACTCTAAGGCATACCTAAGGATATAATTTTTTTTTCTTAAAAAAAAATATAACATTGGTGACAAGTGCTTGTCTCTTCGTCAAACGCAAAGTTGCATCTCAGACTTCTTCACATTCTGCTTACTTATGGCGTTTATAATGGACCAAGTCCCAGTGTCTGATAGGCCATTTTCAATTACCGACCTTTCTGTCACTGTGGCCGACCTTGGAGGTGGCGTGTTGCATCCTGCACCCAGATGGATTCTTTGAGATAACGAAGCGTTTGAGGAGTTGCGGTAAAAATGTCGGCCTAATCTCCACATCCAAAAACAGGTGATGCAGTAACTGAAACTTCATTTCAACCTAACCTGGCCTAAAATTAAATCGAGACTTAAGAAAATGCTAACCACATTTTAAAAGCCTAAAAGGTTCTTTGCTTTGTTGCCACTAATGGACACTGTTGAGATATCAAATGATGATTTTGACAATAAAATGACCATCTGCAGTTGCCACCGAAAAACCATACATATTATCATTTTAAATCACTGAAGAAGAAATTTAACATCCTCCCAAGAGAATGAGGGGAAGATTTTAAATGCAGTGTCTGTCTCTAAGAGAATTTCTGGAAAGCTGTCAAATTAGAGTGCAGAGCTTTGGGTCATCCGCAAAAATGAACAACAAAAAATCCCCTCATTTTATGTGAACAATCTCACTTTGTTTTGTTTTGGCCAGTCAGGGAAAAGTTTCGAGTCCACATTAGACTGAGTTATTTGGGGATAATGACTTTTCACCTTTCTTGGGTTAATCACATTGAGCTACCAAGCTACTGAGTGGTCTGTGTTAGATGCAAGCCCTGAAATTAAATACCTGGGTCCTGACATGATCAAGAAAGCTCTAAAATAATTATTTGTATGTGACATTTAGCAGTTGAATAGGAACCTGTCAAGTGATGAGTTTCTTTCCTTTTTTTTTTTTTTTTAACAAAATCAATGCACACCCAGATGCACCTTCTAATTTAACCAGTTGGAAAGACTAAGCATAGGAGGTCCGAAATCTCTGAAACGTTCCTTGTTAGCACAGAGACACCAGAGTTAAGGTAGAGTCCAGAACTAGCAGGTTTCACAAGCAGCAACTTCTGCGCCTCTGTCTAATCTGGAAACCCGAGGCTGGGAGTGACTAAGAGGGGAAGCTTGTGGATTGTACTGCCGTGAGATATGGCCACAAGAAACATTGGTCTCTGTGTTTCAGTCAGAAGAAACCTTAAGGAAAGTTCACAATTATTTAATATTAAGTACTCCAGAAATACAATTCGGGACCCTGAAGCCAGATTTTAGTGATCTGCCATGGAAACACTGCTGCTATGGATTTGAGGGACTGCTAGTAACCTTAACATCCAACCGTGTCTTATCAGCTTGAGTTTCTCAATTAACATTTGGAACCTCTAATAAAACGTACATCTACGTATCCACGTGCGAGGCACATCTCGGCTCAGTGAGTGGCACGGCGTCTTGGCACCAACGTGGGAGCTGGCATCTGACGGCATTGAACCGTGTAATCAAAAGTGCCTCTGAAATCACGCAACGCTAAATACTCCGTTGATGCTGGCTTTTGGCACAACGGAGGGGAGCAACACTAAATTTCCTGTTCATCGGAGACGTGGCCCCAGCCTTTAGAGTATTCATGCTTCTGCCGGAGCTTTTGTCTGCCGAGCTGCGATTTGTATTCTCCTCGCTACCACGAGGGTTCTCACGAGCTTCTACCAGCTGCAGCTGCCAGTTCAGATGTGTTCTGTTTCTAGTCAACATTCTGAAAATACAAGCAATTACTTCGCCCATTAATTTTTCATAAGGTCTTTTTCAAGATTTTTTTTTCCTTGTGCCCTCCTCCCTGCCTTGCCCCCCTTATATGCTTTGGGATTTGACTAGCCCAATCTCAAGTTTAGCACATTAAATAATCTATTTGGTAAATCAGAACTCCGACCTTATGAATGAACTTTTAAAATGAGGCGGTGAAACTCAAAAGAAAAATTTCATAGGATATTTTTAATTTGGGGGGTTGCTTTTACTTCTGTTGGCTCATGTCAGCCTCCAGACAATCTTGCTCCTGTGGAAGATGAGGAAACAGCCCCAAAGGAGTGAGATGTGCATGGTGACACCATGTTCTTACTCCCAGATCAGTGCTCACGACTAAATTGGTGAATTTTTGATGTAATACCCAAGTAGATTCATGTTCTTAAATTCCATAGAAGGAATTATCAATGTGGGAAGTGGAATTAAATATTGAATAATTTTCTCTGTATGGTGCATAGATTATCTGAAACTTTGACTTTTCCAAGTATCCACTCACTTTCCACAGTCATAATTTTCTATCTCCTCTGTTATAGAAAGAAAAAAAAAATGATTAAATAGTATTGATATATTTTAAAGCACTGGTTATATATGTTACCAACATAGCCCAACTTTAGAATTTCAACTTTCCAATATTGTCACTTAAAAAAAAATCTCATATAATATTTGTTAAAGCCCTTTTCTATAAACACAAGTATATTAGTAAGTCAAGTGATTGGTTTTTAATGTAACTTTAGATCTTTGTAACCAGTGTTCTCTTGGCTCTTTTTGTTCTTTTCTCATTGGAATGAATGTTTATCTCTGTCATTCCTTAGGAATCTGTTTCTCAAAGTAAATCTATGTGACCACATACTCTTCACAAGGCCTCTTACATTACTGAAATTTGTATGAAGACATTTATTTTTAATGTAATACTAACACATTTACATAAGGTATCTCATATTTAATAGTAAAAATAGAAACTGCTTATAACCAGTGTTGGCATGGGTATTGCAAATAAGTTCTTTTCAACTCTCCATGTGGGAGTAAACACACATTGCCAACTAAAAACATTAAAAATGTACATAGTCATTGTCCAAGCAAATTTTAGGAAGCAAAGGAAGAAAAAACACCAAAATGTAAAATGTGAAAACCAGCTAAACAGCCAAAATAAAGACTTGGTGAAATAAAATAAAAATCGAAATGAAAATTATCTGTAAGATTTAAGTAGGAACATTTCATTTACTGTTTAAGTTTTTAACTTTTTCTTACAATAGCAATTGCCAATTAGATCATAGATAAGTGCTATTAGATAACAAACGTTTGGTTTCTTTGACAGAAGCTCTAATTCTGGAAGCATACTTTATTGGCAGGTGGGAATTTATGGAAATGAAATTCTAAAAGTCTATTTTTTTTTGCCTGAAAACATGCAGAAACTATTCCCTTAAACGAAAGACGGTGCTACTTCCGTGTGCCTTACACAAAGCTGCCTCGTGACAGTCAGGAGTCAGTGCTGAGCCTGGGTCATGAGCTCTGTTTGGAAATTTTCCCACCTGCCTGGTAATTTGAATATCAGTTGAATTCGTCTGCACTCTGCTTGGTGCCAGATAGAATGTTTCAAAAGAATATTTGACTTTTATGTATTTACCTACTGTTGTGACCTGCCATACTCTACTAGTGAGGCAAAAGCAAAATACAAAAATTCTCTGAAAATATGTTGCAATATTCCTGAAGTTGTTTATTTTAAAAAACAGCATGCACTCCAACAAATCATTCCAGTATAAATAGAAATGTATTTATAAAAACTACAAAACTCTTTTTTTTGTCACTCTGGAATTGTTCAAAAAAATACAAAAAAAAGAAAAAGGAAAGGGAAAAATCTCATGTTTTTTGATTTTCACCTGTTTACTTTCTTAAATATAGCACAATATCACTGGCTCTGATGGACAACAAGGGTGTGGTTGGAAGCGCTTCATAGTTTAAGATCAGTGAATATTTTATTGTTATAATTCCAGGGGTCCTCAAACTTTTTAAACAGGGGACCAGTTCACTATCTCTCAGACTGTTGGCGGGCCGGACTATAGTTTAAAAAAAACTATGAACAAATTCTTATGCACACTGCACATATCTTATTTTGAAGTAAAAAAACAAAGGGGCAAAAACACCCGCATGTGGCCCGCAGGTTGTAGTTTGAGGACGCCTGATCTAAACCAATCAACATGCCCTAATTGGAGATGGGAGTAGCTACTTCCCAGAAATCAGCCCTGATCTTTCCTATATTTAGTATGTAGTTTTGTATGTATGTGCCAGTGTGTATGCAGACATGAGGACACACACACACTTTATTAGCTAGAAGCCCAAAGTCATAAAAATCTCTTTCACAAAAATCTTTTTTTATATTATACATATCTTAAATAATTGTTTTTCCTTGACTTTAAAATTACAGATCAAGCATGCTCTGGGTTTTCTCATTCCCTTGCCTATCAAGCATTATTTGTCTGATTAGTTGAAAGAAACGATATCAAATATGCAGTTTTTTAAAAGAGTGGGGAAATTAAATATACATTTTTATTTTCACTTAGACCAAGATACTCCAAATGGTATGTGCTAATTAATGATAGAATATAACCACTTAATAAATTGTGGTAAAACTGAAAAAAGACTAGGTGGTTATGAAACAGAAAATCTTCTACAGTTATTATTTAGTTCTCTCAAAATATTTAAATGTTTGCTTTTACAACTAGTGAAATTTCATACATTTCTTGTTGTCATAATAACAACCCTTGCTCATAAGAAATATTCAGTAATTATTTGGTGAAATAGCTGTTTAAAATGCTTTAAGAACACTGAATACCTTTAAAGGTATTGGCAATGCAGTCATTCTCAACACTATGTAAGGAGCATCTACTATGAGACAATTAACGTATTTTACCAGAGTTAGATTTAAAATCAGCTATTCTCATAAGTTGTTCAATAATATATCATAATCATGGGTACTGCAATGAAATGACTGGGATTAGATAGAACAAATCCCAACTCACGTCTAGTAAGAACCCAGGATTTTCTTTACCTAAAACATTGATGTTTGATTCTTTACCATGCTCAAAATGAAATACATATTTTAAACTACTTCAGATCTTATTTGGAAAATATACATCTTTTCGCTGGTTTATTTCTTAATCTTAACACTAGTGTTACTTATTTGAAAACTACTATGCATATTTTTCACTTGTAATATCATCACTTGTAATACAAGTGATAGGTGTACTGCCAAAGTGTGTCTTGATTAAAAATGCTAATTTACAGAATAGCTATTCATGTGAGTGATACAACTGCTTGGAGTAACATGTTGATATTTATCAATATGAATAAATTTTATTAATAGGATAGACCCCAAATCAGAATAACAAATGTCCAGGAAACCATTAATTAAATAAATAATTTCCTTGTTTCCAAAGAGAGTATTTTCAAATTCTAATGAAACGGACGCATACTTGAATTTATAGCGGTTTCATTGCACAGTGGCAAGAACCCTGGCCTTGGAGAAGAGAGATCTTCTACAGACTTGGTGATCAGGCATTTTATTAGCATCTTTAGGTAAATTTTATGTGTAGAATAAAACCTATCTTACAGAGTATATATAAAGATTAAATATTGCAACACATATTTTATATACTTATCATAATAAACATATCATGCACTTCATAGAATGACTATGGAAATGTATTTTTGAGGTGTGAACAGAACTCAGGTGAAATTAAGCAATATGAAACATTCAGCATCCAGTTATGAACTCACAGACGCATGACTGAATCCTTAGTCTGCCATCCCGTGTCTTGCTATTTACCAACAATATTGTCCCATAAGAAACAGCTATATGTGCGACTGGGGTTGCTGCAATCTTATTTATTTTTCCCTTTGCCGCACAGTGTGATTTTTGGACAGTTTGAGTATTTGTGGACATTGGTTGCAAAATAGTAATGCTCCATTTCTTTTTCGGATCTGAGCTAAATTGGGACTTACTTTTTATAAGTATGAGATGGAATCAATTCACAACCTTCATGAAATTCAATCGTCAATCACACTGATAAATCACAGTGGAATGACCCTCTCTCCATGAAGCTCTTCATCCACAGGTTGAAGCCCTGACATCTTCTCCTCCCGTTACGGTGACGGGTGGCCCCTTATCAGAGAGAGGCCACACCCCTCTTGTAACTCAGAAAAAGTTCCTGTGACTAAAACCCCTATGGGTTCCCCACAGTGGCCAATAGGATGCAGGAAACGTCCAGGGGAAGATTGCCTTAAAGGCCACAGTTGGCACTAACTTCCTGCATGCAAATTTTAAGGAAAAAGAGGGAAAATCATGGCCAATAAGTAAAAAAATATTTGTATGTTCTTACTTTTACTCAAAGATGTATTGTTCAAATATAATTTTTTAGTCATCACTGCCCTTTGTTATTTCAGAAATAAAACAATATTATGTTTTCATTAGTTGCAAATGAGTGAATGCACCAGCTTCTCAAGAGTTATTTTCAACGAGTTATCTATCAACTGCTGAAATTAAAAATATTATGAGAATGAAAAGGGAGAGATTTCTTCAATATGCACTGATAGAAATCTATATTTAATGTGCTAGATTTTATTTTCTCAGAAGCTAATGAGAAACTCATAACTATAGAGTAGAAATTCTATAGCAAGTAATGCACAACCTAAGATTTTAAATAAAAAATAATTTGTGCTTATTTTTAATCATTTATGTTCTGATGTCACGAATACTTTAAATGTGATTATTTAAAAAAAATTATTTAAAATGTACCAGTTTAAGGTTAATTCTACCTGTCAGAGTAAACTCATAATTATTTCTCTAATGTACTCAATGCCTCTTTATTTACTAAAACAGAAAGATAAATATTACGATGCTGATGACGATGCTTAAGTTATTTCCAAACTGTGTGTCATTCCACCAGCATGAACCTCATCAGGGCATTACTTCATCTGTCTCCAGGGGCTAGAAGAGTGACTGACACATAATGGCTAATACATATTTGTTGAACCGTCAAATGCAATATCACCAGGGCGATCGAGTAGAGTGTAATCTTAGCAATTAAGAGCAAGTAAAACAAGACCAGGTTTGCTTAAGCAATAAACGTATCATCAAACATCATCCCTACTGCCACGCTGACTACCCCTGTTAAACACGGCTGAGAGTTTTCCTGAGTGCTTCCAAGACTTTGTTGATTTATTTAATCCCCACAAGAACTCTATGAGGGCGTCTTTATTATTATCATCGTTTTACAGGTGATGGAAAGGAGTCCCAAAAGATTTAAGAGTCTTGCTCAAGGTCACATGCTTAGTGAGTTGGCACATGCGACTTTAACCACTGCATGGAACTCACTTTCCAAGCCCCCAGGGGGATCAAATGAACTGTGTACCTGAGATGCTAGAGGCTGCTAAAGCCTCAGGAAACGACCCTTCTGGCACGAGAATATCAACGCATCATACCGGCATGCTTTGAGTCTGAAGAGATGCCTCTTCCAAGACACCCAAATCTATAACCTCTACAAAATGTATTTCTACACCCATGTGCTCGCATTTCATAATTTTTTCCATAATCTATAACATTGTAATTAACATCTGTGTCCATAAGGTATTTTTCAGTGATTTATAGTAATGTCTCAGGATAATTTCTAGGACTAAGGTTTAGGATAAGAGTGTATTACACAATTTTCAGATTCTTGTCAAATCGCTATTATAAGTTAACCCCTAGAATAGGAGAATGTCTATTTCATCCTACATTTTCATGCCTTCAGTAGTCTCATTAAAAACAAAATGTAATTTGGTAAATATGGTATATAACTTTTGTTTTCATTGAAATGTATATGTACATATTGCATATTATGGAGTAAAATTATGCCATGTGTGTACACACACACACACACACACACGCATTTGCCTTTAATTTTGCATTTTACATGAATGTACTTAGGTCGAGTGCAAAGCTTTGATCCCTTTGAGTATGGTCAGACTGCATATTCAGTGTTGGTGTTCTGTAATTATAAACCAGCAAATGTAGGGGGAATTCAGAACCACCCACCCTCCCTAAAAAAACTACCTGGGTGTGGGGGGCTTACATCCCTTTAAATATGTACTACATTCTACCTACTATAATTCGTATTAAATATTTTCTACATGATGATCCAACTAGACCATGGGTTTCCTGAACACAGATGTCATCTTATTCCTCTTTGCAAACCCTGCCCTACTGAGCACAGCAACCTAAAATAGAAAACACTGAATAAATGTTGCTGAAGGAAGACAGGTATAAAGGTTTCATTGCTGCTCTTTGTGTTGTTGACATCTTCTCTGAATTGTTTTGCATGGCATCAACTTGACTCAAAAAAATGATTACCTTGAGGAAAACTCAGAGGTAATTCGCTTTTATAATTCTGCATTCTGCTAATCAGAGCATCAAACATTTTTACTATCTGTGACTCTGGTGCAAAGCTGCAGGTCGCATTTTAAATTCAAATGTAGCGCTGAGAAAAGTTTTGCCACCTGAGAGAAGCTTGGGAACTTCTCTTTTCTGTTAATGAGAGTGTGGTAAATTGCCAATGTCAAGATTCTCTTTTTTTTGCCATAGATGCCTGGAAATTGAATATTAATTTTGGTCTCCACAATCCCACCAATCTCCATTTACGGTTAATTAATTTGCTCATCTTGACTTTCATCTCTATTTCCTTATATAATTCTGTATGTGTGTTAAACTAGTCACTGGGAACAAGTTGCAAAAACGTTGAGAATAGATTTAAGGAACGAAAGAATGGCAAGCGATCTCTGGTTTAGCATCAGCAACGTCATGACCTGCACAACCTGACCTCTAAAGCTCAGGTGGATGTGTGCCTTACTGCCCACCTCACACCTTCCCCATGAAGCACACTGGGCCATAGCAAGTGTGCCTTCAGGTGGCTGTAAATCTGCACATTCACACCATCCAGCTCTATCATCGAATAACTGAGCATTTACTAAGAACCGCCTATGGCAATGATAAGAAAACGAAGGCCAAGCACTTCCCTCAAGAGAAGCTTCCTCTCCAGGGAGGAAACAGCCCGTCTACAGGGCACCTGTCACTCTCTGTTGGGCCAGCACTGTGCGCTGGGCTGCCCGGGGACCTGCGGCCCCTGTTAGGAGTGACCGCCGACTTAGAGGCTTCGGTCCCACCCGTAACCCCCCCCCCCCAAAACAACTATTTCCATCTCTTTTTTTTCTGGAAACACATATAATTTTTATATCTTCTTTATAAAATATTCATAATTCATAGATTTATTCAAGTCATATCTTTTCTATTTGCACTCTTGGAATCTACCTGCCATTAAAAGCATCATTGCCAGCCGTCCATGAATATGCAACTTTAAACATTTTAATGCACTCCAAAATGCAGCCTGGAACACGCACATGAGAATTTGGCAAAGAGCCTGAGAACTATAGATCCTCCCAGGGCCTAATGAATAGACGGAGGCATATTTGCGGGGAAGTAATTTGAATGAAGAGTGTCCTCTGCCAGTGTCTCTCACCTCCTCGCAGTGGTGCCAAAATGACTCTCACCCAGCTGGGCTCTAATTATTGCTAAGTGAACACTCTGATACCGGTGTAAAAGACGTACCCCCCACACCCAGCACATCACATCTTTTGCACATTGCGGTTCTGATGCTTTCAAGAGAAAGTTGCTTCCCTTTCTGGAGGCTTCTGCAAGAGACTGAGGGCTGGGCTCTTCTTGATCCCTTCCCGGTAATGCCATTAGCTTTCATGAAAGGAACACAATACAGGCACAGTGGGCACGGAGGGAATTCAAGTCATAATACGCCTTTGATTGCTAGTCACAGGTTGCACCACTTTTAGACTGCCTCCTAGAAGCTCGCATTCTACCACAATTAGAAAATGAGAAAAAGAAAAAAGAAATCACGCAACGCCTGGACCACGAGAAGTCCCCTCCAGGTGGGCACAGAGGTGCTTGAGTGCTGGCCGGTGAGCCTAGACAGCTCCACTTCACACAGGAGAGCGTGGGGCCGGGGCCCTCCCCAAACTGCATGGCACCTGGCGGAGTTAAGAACATTCAGACCCAGGTACGGCACGATCTCGATAATGCCCAGGAAGTTTTAGGGCAGGAAATTCAGGGCATCTTTCCCCCAAGACCTCGCTCCCAGGAACAGAGTTCGAGTGTTCTGATTTGTTCTGTGTGTTGTGCCCAGGTGCTGGGCAGGCATCCTGCTATTCTGATTGCTGTTCTAAGGTACAAGAGAATGGCAGATGAGAGATGAAGGAGGCATCAGTGTGGTGGGAGACACGAAAGAACAGAGAAGCGGTCGGTATGTGTGCATTTACCGTGTTTCCCCAAAAATAAGACTTACCCACAAAATAAGCCCTAGCAGGATGTCTAAGCATTTGCACAATAGAATCCCTACCCCGAAAATAAGACCTAGTAATGGGCATGGCTACGCAGCGCATCTGCACAACCCATGCATTTTGTGAGCAGTAAAGAAGATGAGGAGCCCTTCTCATCTGCCCCAGGAGAGCTCTATTGTTTGACATGAGAGATTGGGGCCAATGGTTCTAAAGGAAATAGAGTTGCAAGAAATTCAGGATGGAATTTGGGGTTTGGAGAGTGATGAGGATGTTCCAGAAGACGGTGACTTAACTCTATTTGAATAAACGTAGATTGTTGTACCATACTTAAAAAAAATAACACATCCCCTGAAAATAAGCCCTAGGGTGTCTTCTTGAGGAAAAATAAATATAAGACCCTATCTTATTTTGGGGGAAACACAGTAAGTCACAAGACAAGCTGTGTCTTTTGTCCTCAATGTGTGTGTCCCTCTAAAATTCAGACATTAAAACTGTGACCTACAGAGCAATGACATTAAGAGGCCTGCCCTTTGGGAGATAATTGAAGTGTGATGAGGCAGCGAGGGTGGAGCCCTCCTTGTGGGGTTATAAAATGAGGAAGGGACTCTAGAGTTCTCCCTACCATGTGAAGGCACAGCTAGAAAGCACCAGGGGTGACCCAGGTGAGGACTCAGGTCCTCACCCAGAGCTGAATCAGCCGGCACCTTGATCATGGATTTCCAGCCTCTGGAACTGTGGGAAATAAACATGTTATTCAAGTCACCATGTCTCTGGTATTTGTTATAGCAGCCCGAGCAGCCTAAGGCAATGTGGAAAATAATCTGAATTTTAAGGGCTGTTCATCCTGTAGGCAGCCACAGATCAACCTGGTAAACCAAAAGGCACACTCCAAATGGACCACTGGCCTCCAACAGCATAAACTACAGTCTCGGTCTGCATTGCCGGAGTTCAAATATTAAAAACTGGGGAGAAAATCTCACAGGTACTTTAAACTGGGTATTACTATGGAAATGACTCCATTATTTAAAACAAAAGGTTCACCAAAATAACATCTTCTATTCCCAACTGATAACTTTTCTCTGTTTTCTGGAAAGTGATCCCCAATCTTTTTGGCACCAGGGACTGTTTTCGTGGAAGACAATTTTTCCACGGACTGGGGAAGGGGGATGGTTTCAGGATGATTCAAGCACATTACATTCATTGTGTACTTTGCTTTTATTATCTTATAATGAAATATCTTATAGTGAAATATTATATATCTTACAATGAAATAATTATACAACTCACCATAAGTTGGGGACCCCTGTTCTAGAGAATTGATTTCATTTTTGTAGAGTGCTTTACCAGTTTATAAAGCATTTTCTAATATATGAGTTAATGTCAATACTTTTCACACTCATAGGATCTATGCATTATATTATCAACCATTGGCATAGGTGGGAACTTAATTATTGGAGGGGCACTGAACTTGCCCCTCACCTGAACTTGCCCTGCACCTGAGCATATTTTAAATGCTATCTTTGTCACGCTATAATTAATGTGTATCAGGAAGAGGTTGCAAGATTGTTTCTGAATTTCAGATTTAATGTGGGGTTTTATATGTGGACGTATTCCTGGCCCCATAAAATAGTTTTTCTTGTCCTATGATGAGGGGAATTTTCACATCTTATACCTTTGCTAAGGCATTTTTTTTGCTAAACTAACAATTGACTCTGCTTGTCTCTGCTTCTATTTTGCCCACACCATGCAGATTTGTAGTCTCTCTCTGGTTTTCCATTCAAATCTTAGATTGAAATACTCTCCCAGTTCAGCTAATTTATTTTGTTTTCCTGTGCCCAATGATGACTTACTGCTATTCCATTATGCCAACACTGTCTGATCTTTTCTTTATCACATGAAAATACATCAGAGTTCCTGCCTGTGCTTTTGAAAGCCTGAAGAATTCAGTATCTTCTACTCTCCCTAGGTTTCTCTCCACAAGAACTGTGAGACAAGGGATAAAAGGCCCCCAAATCCTCTTTCCCACAGCAGGAAAGTTTCTCACCTGCACTGCGGAGACACACGCCTTGGCCACCACCCACTCCTGGGCCACACTGCCGCCCCACCCCTGTGGTTAAGCTACTTTGCAAATCCTTTCCAGTTGGGTGTGAAGGCAGACAGTGTCTTTTCAGGCTGGAATTCTCCCAATTGCCCTAATACATCCCTGCAATGTCCAGTTGATTTTCAGTGAAGAACGGGTGCCCCGCTCATCTTGGGCCACGTGAGTACCCACACCCAGGCCCCTCGGTGCTCAGCTGACATGTGTGAGCTGTGGCTTTCCCACAGTCAAGAACACCCATATTCTAGTCCCTGCCAGTGACTCTGTACGTGCACAGCACACGCTGGAATGCCAAGAGACCTCTAGACAGAAAACTGGTGAAGGTTGTGCTGGATGTGAAATATGCTCCCAAGAACAGAGAATCCAGCAAGTTATCCCTGATAAAGGAAGTGCACTGCGTTCACCTGAGTCTTCCGACACAGCCTCTATTGCACGGGACTTGAGTTCTTTATTTTACATTTGATAAATTAGACCAGTAATATCCCCCTCGAATAGCCTTTTAATAATTTCTCTCTTGCCATAGTTTCTCTCTTTGATTTGAACAGTGCTCCCAGAGAAAGACGCTCTGTAGTTTGGTTTGTACATTCAAGGAACACACTTTGGAGAACCACTGATCCTACAATAGGACATGCGCTTTGTAAAGTCAAGGAGAGAGTGGACCGAGCCCCATTTTTTGATGGGTCGTCAGGACGCACTCACAGCAAAGAACACTTCAACTTTAGCCCTGAGGCTTCCTTTTGCACGAAAACTCATTAGAGTGAACCACAACCTGAGCTAAAAGAGTGCCCAGATTTAAATCCTGGTCTGCATTCACAGGATGTGTGTTGCTAAAAAGTTAATATAACCTTTCTGTGCCTTAAGTATTCTTATCTAAAAAAACGGGGATGAATAATTATGTAGACCCCTTCAGGGTTGCTGGTAAAATTAAGTGAGGTAATGTGTGGAAAGCACAATAGTATGTAGAACTGATACATAGATCTTAGCTCTCATTATGATGATAACTATCATTAAATGCTCTATAAGGACCAGGGAACTGAGTCACCATGACTTACGTGACTACTTTTCAGATCTTGTATCTAATTAGCAGTTCACCTAGTATTTAATAACACTGCTGAGAAACAATAAATGAATGTGGGGCAAGAGAGGCCACATGCTAGAGTAGGACAGCATACTGGGAAGTCTCAGAAAACCAGGACACGGAGGGCCGCAAGGGGGACCCTGAGGAAGAGGAATGAGGAAGGAGCCACAGCCAAGACATGGAGAGAGGCAGAAAGAGGAAGAGAAGTGGCTGGAGGTCACCTGGGTGGTGACTGTCGCTTTCATTACTGCAGCTCTGCCCACTCAGGACGAAGCTAGGCCGTTGGCAGTGGCATTTCCCCTGCCCTTATCCATCACGCCACACTTAGCAAATAAAGAACAGGCTCGGGGAATAAGCAGCCCAGAAGGAGATGGCTTGCTGAGCAGCAGAGCTGGGACCAAGCTCCCTTCCCTCCTGCAAGCAAACGGCCTCAAGTATCCTCACGCTTCCTCCCACCTATGATTCACCTGGGTATGTGTTACGTTAGCGGGAAGGTAGACTTCAGGACTGGCACAGAAAACTGTCCATTCCAGCACCTCGCCAACAGAGAGCCCGTTTCTATTTTTAACTTTTCCCTCTTTTTTTTTTTCTTTCATGGACTCCTTTCACCAAACTGCATTTCTCAAACTGTAGTCCACACATGTCATAGTATGTAGAACATGTAGAGTGAATCTCCATGACAAGTCCCATGATTGTGAGCCACTGTCTTTTATGGGGAGGTTTTTCCCTTGGTCCTGGTCCTGTCTGATGGGACAGTCCACTGCATCCCAGGAGCACAGAGCAGTCCCAGACAGCACAGCTCAGGGACCTACCTCGGGGCAGGCACACAGACCGCCTGTGCCATGGAGCCGGCCTGCGGGACCCGGGCAAGCTTAACTTCAAACGTCTCACTGATTTTCCCGCTACGAAGTCACACGTGCACGCAGTTTACTGGGCCACATTCCAATCCACTGCAGAAAGAAAATGCTGACTACAGATGAGCAGTTTTCCTATTCAGAATTTTTAATTCCAAAGCTGTTTCTTTGTTTCTAAAATGATACGCCTAAAAGGAATATTAATATGTGTTTCTATAATGTAATATGACATTACATAATGACTAGGTCATTCTGAATCCCAATAAGTACAATATTTTGATTTTTCAGCTAGGAACATTAAGGAAAAAAAATTTATATATATATACACACACACACACACACACACACACACACACACACACACACACATATATAGCCAAGTACAACATTTTGATTTTTCAGGCAAGGTAAGTAAAGAATATAGCTAGAGCTTTGATTTGAACAAATTGCCAAAATTTTTTCACACACACAAAAAAATGATTTCTTGGCTGAGGGCTCAGTGTCTGCATTTTACATATGTACATAAACACATGTTACACACACATATGTGTAGCATGCATATGTGTATGAAGATAGAGCACACAGAAAAGAACCAAAAGGAGCAAGAGAGGAATAAGAGCAAGAAGAAAGCAGGAAAGGGAAAGGGTCTTGAATCAGCATCCAGAAAATGAATACTTTATCTCAGGCTTTGGCGCAGTTCATTGCGAACCTTTGAAAATCATACAAACTTTAGTTTTGTGCAGATTTGGGAGAGATGCATTATTCAGATAAAAATTACTGATCACACAGGACGGCTCTGCCCACATTTTTATTGTCCTGTTCATGTTTTTAGCTCTCAAAACATTGT
Organism: Mirza zaza; assembly: GCA_008750895.1. Classification (NCBI taxonomy): domain Eukaryota; kingdom Metazoa; phylum Chordata; class Mammalia; order Primates; family Cheirogaleidae; genus Mirza; species Mirza zaza. The sequence continues at coordinate 71,120 of VSMD01027371.1, read as the reverse complement.
GGCTTTTATGTTATTTAGAGGGAATTGTCAGGAAGAACTCTGCAGATCTGTAGCTCAGACGGGTATGACGGAGGCACCAGAGCCTTCCCTGCCCCTTTTCACCGTTTGCGGTAAATTCTAAGGTGCCCAGGAAGCACTGAGGTGTTACAAATTAACATCCTATTTTATGTTCTAGAAAATTCCCCCACCACATACAGGAACATTTGCTGAGGGATTTTTTATATATATATATACACACACACACACACACACATACACACACACACATATATATATATATATTTAAAGCAGGTATATATGTTTCCTTTCATTAGGGTTTTATATTACAGGTTTTTCTTTCTTTTTTAATAGAAAGTAAATAAATGCACAACTATCTTCTTGTCTAGTCTAACATGTACATGTAAACATGTGCATGCATGAGCACACACACTTTTGGATAGAATACACTGCTTAAAAAGTACCTCTCACCAATATTCCAACAGTTAAAGAACATGTATAATAATTTACTTCCCCGACTGCTCTCCTCTTGAATAATGACTGTCTCACTTCATTGCAGGCCTCGCCTTCCAGTATGTGAAGCTCTTTACACAACTGACCTGTTGTGCTCAGAGACCTCTGCCAGGTTGATATCAGGACCCTCACCACAGCCTGAGAATTAAGTAACTTCCTCAGCGCTGGGATTTTAACCTGGGTCTACCTAACCATCCAATAAGTTTTCTTTCCCGACTCATCATACTCTCTGGCTTTGAACATTTCGAACCGTTTTGTATAAACTAGATTTTTTTTTTTTTTCACTAGCACTAGCCTGAAAGTTTCCCTCATTATATTCTGACTCCAGGAGAAGCTAGACCCTGCCCACAGCTCTTTGCTATCTCTGATTCTGATTCTTTTCCCTGTTCCTTACACCAAGACCTCACCCCAAAATCAAGGATGTCACATCTGGGAGCTACAAGTTCAAATGAGCAGGATCCCCCAGCTTAGCTCTTGTGAGGTCCATCGCCTTGAAGATCTCCAAAGAGCCTTTCCATTTTAAAGCGCAGCTGTGTTTTGAGATGGCACAGAAAGCAGACCACTTTGAGAAGGGCATGAGAGAGGCCTTTGTAACTCCCTCTTCCAGCTGAGAGCATCAGAGTTTTCTCTATGACCCTTCCCTATGTTTCTAAAGGCTCAGATAAATCTCTTCTGGGGTGTCATTACAATGTAGATCTTCGAGCACACTCAGACATCCTCCCTCTGCCAATCTTTCCAGCCGTGGGTCCTGAACATTTTAAGACATGACAAGTTCCTGGTTTAAGCTGAAAGCTGAAGTGTCATTGCGTAGCCACGTGCAAGTCCAGAGACTGACTTCTCTAGTTTCCAACAGCACCGTCGTTTTCCTTCCTGGGTCTACCGTGATTGTCACAGCCTTGTAAATTCTACATGTCCTACTCATTCCAATTTGTGATTAATTAGTATTTCCCAATCTATCCAAACATACCATCATCATCTTAGCTTTCATGAAGCCCTGTTTTCCTTGCACCAAGAGATGTGTGAACTACAAGGACTTCTCGCCACGGAAAAATACTAGACGGGTGTCTGAGTTTCATTCAAGGGCCTCCCTTCAAAATGTTTATGCTATTTCTATTGTTCCGTCAAAACAACGGAGGCCTCTCTCTGCCAGCACTGGAATGTCTGCTGTGTTCTCCCAGGCTGCATGTTCTACACACGCCATGCCCAAAATACCCACACATGCTTCCAACCTACATGCTTTGCATGTTCAGAGACTATTCGAATCCCAAGTTTTCTGTGAAATATTCCATGATGACCTCACTGTGGGATTGTTTCTCCCTCCTCTCAACTCCGGCAGCATCTCTGTGCCTGCGTTACTTACTGAATTGTCATTTTTCATGCGTGGCGAGATAACAATGGATGGATACAGGTTGTTGGCTCTTTCCATACCAGGTACACTGGTAGGATTCTGACCTATATTCTAGTCTTCCTCCAGCAAGGTAAGTACAGTAAACCTCATTTCATAGGCAGGCAACCAAAGCTCTGGGAGTTTGAACAACTCAGCCAAATGACCCCGAGAGAGGGATGCAATTTTCAACCCATTTTCTCCCTCACTCCGAGGCTGATTCTCTTGCCAGGGCTGCAAAAGGGATGAGCTGGACGTTGCTGACAAAGCCGAAGGGAGACTTTCTAGAGTCGGGGAAAAGGATTGAAAGCATGGAGACAAGGAGCCGCACTTGGGAATCAGATCGCTGCCAGCATGAAGAGCAGGACAGAAGGTAAATACTGGCAGGGATCGGGTCGGGGCAGCGTCCGCTCCAGGTCTAACACAGCCTAATGCAAACGCACAGTCCGAGATGTTGACGGATACCCTGACGGAGAGGAAACATCTCATGGTCCAATGTGTTTGGCTGGCGTCTTCCACCTGATCTTTGAGAGTCACACTGAACCGTCACAGAAAAAGACTGAGAAATCTGCAAAAAAAGGAAATCCTTTAACTTTTCACTTAATGTTCTCAGAAAGAGCTCAAAACAATTTTATTTCCAATGTGCAGCTATTAATAGGCTGAGAAGTGTTAATATTCCTGAACACGCAGGGAAGCTGCTGAAATGCTGTGATTCTTTTCTTTCCCTTTTGATTCCTTGTCTCATTCTTAATAATCATCCCCACAGCTGGCCAGGTTCAGTTAATTAAATCACAGTCTCTGGGCAGCGAGGCCCTGTGAAGCCCAAATTCGAAACTCAGTATCAAACCGGATCTTTCTGGATTGGAGCCATTTTGTCCCAGCAGCCCGTCATAAATAGGATAAGGTATTTTTCAACAAATGCTGAAGAGCATATACCTAGTTCTGAAACAGCTAACTACTAAAATGTTCACTTTTGAAGAAAACTTGCAATTATTATTAATGAAAATTAGTTATTATTTTAGTTCTGTTTTTGTGAAATACATACACCACCCACAAACACTCTAGCTGCTATTAAAAGTCTGGTCCATGGACCAGCAGGGCCCTACGAAACTGGATGCTTGTCAGAAATGCAGAATCTGGTCAGGTGCGATAGCTCACACCTGTAATCCCAGCAGTCTGGATCAATTGAGGCCAGGAGCTCGAGACCAGCCTGAGCAACACAGCAAGACCCTATCTCTACAAAAAATAATAAAAGTAGCCAGGCAGGGTGGCATGCACCTGTAGTTCTAGTTATGTAGGAGGCTGAGGTGGGAGGATCACTTGAGGCCAGGAATTTGAGGGTTGCAGTGAGCTACGATTGTACCACTGCACTCTAGCCTGGGTGACAAAGTGAGACCCTGTCTCAAAAAGAAGGAAAGAAAGAAAGAAAGTACAAATAATTACAAATGTAGAATCTCACGATCACTCTGCAGCTGCCAGACCACAATTTGCATTTTAAGAAGATCCTCAAGAAGTCCTGCATGCATGAAAGTCCAGAACACTAAATAAACAAAAATATACTTCAGTCTTAATTCTACCATTCCCACAGTTTTTTCACTAAATATTATAGTATAAAGGATTGGAATCTATATAGCATTTGCATTTTCAGTCACAAAATTGAATGTCATATATGACAATAACCCTATTAAATAATATTCACTGTGGTCAATTATATTTCCCAAAATCAAATACAGTCAGCATTCAGGTTCTAACTTTTCTTTTAAAGTGATACTGTTACTGTGGCTATTTTCTCAAAGGTTCATAGCAAAGATAACATAAATGTTCCAAAAGTCCAACACAGAATCAACAATGTTTTCATAATTCAAAAAATGCAAAGCTCCCATGCTAAACACAGACTTTTAAAACTAAATACAGGTTAAAAGCAATTTTCAGGAAAGGTTCTTAATCAGAAAGATTGCATTTTCTTTCTAGGACAGAAGTAGGAACTCACTGTGGCACTCTCTCTTAGCACAATGAACACGCAGCTAGTCCCAGAAACCGCTGCGTGTGACAGGCATTGTGTTGAGGGCTTTGCAAGTATTTGCTTATTTGCTCCAATTAGCAACTCTCCAAGGGATGCCATGGTCGCTTCCACTTTACAGACAGGGATCTGGGACTCTGAGAGCAAACCTGCCCTAGGGCATCAAGCTTGTAAGGTTCAAACCCGAGACTAGAGCCCAAATCTGATGAATAACAAGGTCTGAACTGGTAGCTTGGCTTAGCGGCTCTACTCCACTGCCCGCTGTTGGAAAGATAACGGGACAATGGAGGAGGTCATCATCCCCCATGCCAGGTAAGTCCGGCTTCCTAGCACAGCAGAAGCAGTGCTGATAACAGAGACAGAAACCAGGATTCTCTTCCAGCTAACTAATTGCATACCTTGGGACAAGGCTTTGATACATTTAGGATAGAGTTTACTTACCCAAACAATAAAAGATAGGCTTTGGAGATTTCTCAAGTGCTGTCCATTCTAAAATATATCTTTCGCAAAAACCCAAGCCTTTATGATATACACACAGATAGATAGATAGATAGATAGATAGATAGATAGATAGATAGATAGATGGATGGATGGATGGATGGATGGAGAAATGGCACTATGATTCTCTAAAGGGATTCAAATCAGAATAACCTAGGTAATCTTATTTATTACAGTCAAAGGGTGGGAAATGTCAATGTTCTGGGCCACTGCTCATTTAAAGGACCTGTCAAGCTCGTATTGCATGTGCCAACAGGAGGGAACCCAAGCAATAAAGTGTCACATTTGTTGGAGGAGTTTGGATTGCACAAAATTACCTTATTCTCCCAGCCAGTCCTCCATGAAATTGTGCAAACTTTCAGAAGAAAGAGAAAAATTAGATATTCATGGCTTTGAGAGAACTTTAAATGAAGACATCAAAATGTACAATTGGAACACCATGACGTGCCAATTGGGTGATTTCAGGAATAAATGAAAGAGACCATAATCTGGGAATAACTAAAATAGAGTAGGCACAACGGCCCCTTCACAGGGCAACGTTTTTAAATGGCAAATGTATTTAACAGCATTAATTATACTTGTTTTCCTGTTTCCTGGATGAAGGACCACATACAACAAAAATGGAAATGTGATTGCAAAAAGTAGGTATTTTGTATTTTGTGAAGCAAATTCTAATCCGTAAAAGGAGATTCCCCCCCATTGCCTACAACTTAAATAATTTACAGGATATGCATTTTTCAGTAAAATGAGGTAAAGCAGAAGGAATTTCACAGGACAAGATAAATATCATACCAGAGCTGTAGTTTCTGTACCTGTCCAAAGAGGGGAACAGATAAAGATTGTGGGATTCTCTTCTGAGATAATTCTTTCTCCAGTGGGTCCCCATGTTTAGGGGCCAGTAATATTTCATTTTTGTCTCTTAGTTACCATTTAGCCTGATCGTTTTTATGGAATCCTAGGGTAAAGTATTGCATTTTATCCATAACTACCAGCATTCAATAAATTACATGAATGTCCCATATTGCAATTAAAAAAAAATTAAATAGTTTTTGTTTGTTTGTTTAACTTCATCAGTCTTGTTGAAATTCTGGATGGAAATTCTGGTATTGTTTTAACTCCAAATAACAGATATCTAAGATGGACTACTAGAATGATATTTTTAGGATTTGTGAAAATATATGAACATTTAGCTTAATTCCAGGCAATAAATGGTACAATGGACTCTCAGATCCTCACAGCACCTACTGAGGAATCCAACCCTTTAGGAGGAAGGATGGGAGAGGGCAGAGAACCTGACCTTGGGCGTATTCTTCTGGCAATAGACCCTGGAGATTTCTATGGGCCCTTCGCAGATGGCCACCTTCTTTTCTCCTCACAGTTAATTCCAGCATGAAAGACATTCCTTCAGGACTTACCACTCCAGGTAGGGCATTTCAGAGGGAAAGGGAGGGAAAACTATCTTATAAAATTACACCTGTGGGAAACCTTTGCAGAACACAGCCTGCCTGCTTCGCTCAGAGTGTAGGATTTTAGCCTCGAACCCAGCCATCCCTCTGTGCTGTGTGACTTAAAGGATCCCCTGGCAGCTGCCCACAGAGGAGGTGGAGACTGGGCATTTGCTCCACTACAGACAGGGCACCTCACCTGCCCAGGTGAAAGTAAACACAACCTAGATGACATGAAAGAAAGGCAACAACCAGGCTGGAAATTGTCCATCCTATATAAAATTAGCTGCATTTAGAGAAATTTCGATTTGCCTATTGAGGTTCAGGGTGGGGGTCACAAGGTTTTGGGGTCACTTGGGCTGGCCATTATTTTGTCCTCCTACCTACCCTTAAGTGGGTCTAAAGTTGTATACACAGCCCTGACTTTTCACATCACTGTGTGTTACCTTCATGATAACTTTAGCCCTGTTATATCTGCCCCATTTTAGAAGCTGTATACTATTAGTAATTCTATTTATACCCAAAGATATGCATAACAAATAAATATTTTAAGATTATTGCATTACTTTACAGTTAATAATGCTGGAAAAGAACATTTAAAGAGCAGTTAATGGGGACATCAGTACTGGATAATAGAGGTAAATCTAGATCTGAAACGGCTTGGTTCTTTTCTTTGTGTATTCTGACGCTGGATGTTACTAGAGGAATTCTATTACAGTATTGGAGGTTATGCATACTACTTTTATCTTCCTGATCTAAAGTTAGTAAAGAAATAAGATCTTGATTTATTTAAGTAAAGAAGGACACAGCCGGGGGCTGTGGCTCACGTCTATAATCCTGGCACTCTGGGAGGCCAAGAAGGGAGGATTGCTGGAGGTCAGGAGTTCCAGACAAGTCTGAGCAAGAGAGAGACCCCATCTCTACTAAAAATAGAAAGAAATTAGCCAGACACCTAAAAATCTATATAGAAAAAATTAGCCAGTCATGGTATCCCATGCCTGTAGTCCCAGCTACTTGGGAGGCTGAGGCAGGAGGCTTACTTGAGCCCAAGAGTTTGAGGTTGCTGTGAGCTAGGCTGACGCCATGGCACTCTAGCCTGGGCAACAGAGCAAGATTCTGTCTCAACAACAACAACAAAAAGTAAAGGAGGATACATACCTTCGGACTGTTCTTGTATTAAATCTCCACCCTACCATTTACCAGCTGTGTGGTTCAATAGTTAACCTTTGTGGGGCCTATTGTTCTTATCTATAAAATGGGGACAGCAGTATCTCCATGTAGCAGTAGTGGCTATTTATGTTTGCCGGGTACATAGCAAATACTCAGTGCATATTGTTCCTAAATATGATTTTTGAAAAAAATACATTATTCAAATATATTTTTAGAAAATATATTTTGCTTAAAAGATGAATTTAGGGAAAGGAGCTATAATAATATCATGTTAATTACATCCTTGGACCTTTAGCTGGTATATAGAGTCTCAAATGAGGAGAAATTCATATACATTTATATAAATATATAAACACCCAGACACATGATATATATGCCCATGCATGTATATAATATTTACTTTTTGTTTCTATTACACTTGTGTCTATAAAAAATGTTGAGGTGCATGCCTTACAATAAGTTTGTGACATACAACTATTGAATTCAAAGTTAAAATGGAAAATGTGAAAGAAACACATGCAGCCACTTCCACCGGCAGAGTTGTGGTATCGCTGCATGGTGTCCTCCACATGCCTGAATGATGTCATTGCTTTTCTGAAAGCCTGAGCTACTGATGTGAGCCAATTTATGGTCACAGAAACAAAGACAGGGGGAAACAGTCGCAGGTCACTAGGATATGTTAGATGTTGACATTACAGCAAGGTAGTTTTAGGGTACACAGCACCTCTCTGTGCTGGTTTTGCAAGTTTTCTGTAAAATTAATTCCAAATAAACCACTAAAATAATATGAGGAGGGAATTTTTAAGCAGGTGAGAGTAGCATCGATTTCAGGGAATCTAGTACTCACTGTGTGTGTCTATAATCCTTCCTCATTAGAAATTAAACATACATACCAAGTCAATTATCAATTAAGTGACAACCTGGGAAAACACTGGAGGTGTTATTGACCTTGCAAACATTCTGTGAAGCTCACTCAGCTTCATCACTTTCTCTGAAGTTCTGTTTTGGTTTCAGCAAGTCACTGATTAGATTGAGTTCACTGTGGGATTTTGCCACATTAAAAAAAAAAAAAAAAAAAAAAAAAAAAAAGTTAAGTGGTTACAAAACCTTATTTTGTCCCCTCAAATATGGTCTTGCCTAGTCCAGGTAGGCAGAGGGGCAGAGTTATGTTGGTTTGGGAAAAAATAGAAGTAAGTCTTAAGAAACTGTAAAGTGACAGACTCTCTTTTGCTGTGAGAAGGCAGGTCTACTCCAAGTCAGCCAAGAGGCACTCTTGTGTTATTGTCACTCAAGTTTTCCAGGGAGGGAGGCTGTACAACCTGTTTGTTCTATTCATGTCCTGTAGTGTTCCGCCATCCGGGCTGTACGTCCCTCCGAGCGTTATGCTCATTTAATCGGCATTAATGGGGCAGTGGGGGATTTCCATGTGGAAGACATGTAGCTGAACAAGCGTGCAGACACATGCTAGTGTGAAGGCAGGGACAGGTTCCGTGGAACAGACCGGAGAGAGGATGGCACCGCCGGGCTGAGGGATGCAGGAACAGCTGGCCCAGGCTGTGAGTGGCCCAGAAGGATGCTGAGGCTCTGGGCTCTGTCTGGACAGACCGAGTCGTGGAGCAAAGACATCCATGCACTAACGTGTGTTTTAGGGTGCATTTTAAAATGCATTTATTTTTCTTTGTTTCCCTTCATGTAAATGCTGCACCCCCTCCTCATTTCAAAGGCGGATGGGCTGATGATTAGGGTTATTACAGATGCCTATTTTACTAAGCAACTAAAGCACAGCACCCTCCAAGATGCATACTTTAAAGAGAGTGCATTCTCCTTCCGTGTTTCCTAAGACCACATAACCCTAACCTCTTTAACCACCATGACTTAATTTAGAAACCATGGTAGGTTAAACGCTGAAATCTAATCAATTTTCTTTCTTCTTGATATTTTTAGTTAGAAGTTATAGGCTACACCATCGAATCACTTCAGAAAAAAAATAGGATACTCGCGGCTGGCTTTACTGCTATGCAGTTTCTTCTTAATTGCAAGGAAAATCATAGCTGCTAGACCATGCTGCAAAGAGAACGACACATGGCAGCTCTCTGGTAAAGGAGGGTATGGATAGGGAATGCACCTGCATAGAATTAGAATCTGATTAGTAAAACTAAAACATAAAAAAAAAATCAGAACCATCTGACAGACACACAGTCGATGGGGGTTACATCACGCTACGCCCAATGTGTGGGTAACGCTGGCACATGACATCACTGGCCGCATTTAGACTGCCTCAACCGTCGCCATGGCAACGCTGACATAAAACCTAGCTGAGTAGGTCATTTCACTCCAACTTAAATGAAAATAAGGCTAATCCTGTTATTGTTCTTAACAATTTTCCAAGTAGCTTTTTCTTAGAGTGCCCATGCTTGTATGTTCTGTTTTTGTTTTTTTTTAAAAAAAAAAAAAAAACAGATTATTGGAAAATTATGTGTATGTGCTCTCCACTCACAGCCACTGACGCTGTCCCTGTGTCTTAGTGGCGTGACTTTGTGTTTGAGAAGGGGTCACACCCACCACGGTGCTCCCTGGCATGTTCTGTGCAATCACAGAATGAGTAGATCTTTAAACATTCCAATTTGGGCTGCCGAGCGTCTCAGAGACTGCCATTCTGAAATCGTGGTGAGATGATAGTGTTTTTAAGATAAGCCACATTATGCATTGTGCCGATCTTAGAAGGGTGCTTCGAATGATTCCATTTTCTATTTTAGATGCGCTCACGTAGGTTTCCGTAGTTATTTAGGAAAGTCGTCCTTTCCCTTTCAGCCTCCACAGAGGAGTAATTGAAAGCTGAGAGTTCCATTTAGAAGTAGTGGTACGACCGCGCAGAGACATTGCTTTTGGCTATTAGGATACACACCAAATGTCACCCACAACAAAACACTGCCTCCTCTAACAGTGTTGATCCAGCATGTAGGGCAAATTGCTTTTTGACTGGCACATCTACCCTACGAGAGTTACCTGCTCGTGGCTTTGTGGTCAAACCTGCAGTCCTGAAACAGAGAAGAGGCACTGCCCGACAGGGCTTTAAGGCTCAGCCCCGCACTGGACTGTCAGGGGACGGTACAGGAGCGAGAAGAGGAGGCTGGAGCCACAGTCCCTGACCCTGCGTTCCGGCTCTGCCACGTGCACCATCAGCTGTGCCATTTCCTATCCACCGGGCAGCTCGGTTTCACCATCTACACTAACAGAGGCAGGAGTCGTAGCAGACGGTAACAGCCATGACCTCACAGGGCGTCTGCACCAAGCACACGGGTCAGTATAAAATAAATCATGCTAAGAATACAAGCATGAATGCAGCCCTGCACCTGTCTGATAACCACTATTCAAGGAGAACCACTATTCAATGTTAAGCGCCAATAGGCAACAGAGTTTATTAGACCAGAAGGATCACAGGGTCAAAGTCCTGCTGAGAATTTTCCCACCATCTCCTCTGGCAAATAACCAGAGGGATTCCAGGGAGCTGGGGAAAGTTGTCCAGTCTGAGCCCAGTCACCAAGAAGACAGGGTGATTCCTGGCTAGCTGTGCTGTGACAATGACAACTGCTGCCATCAACCCCCCCCCCCACTGTCCCACTCAGCATCTGCACAGAACACACTTGGTAGCACACTCATGACATCATCGTCATGCACATTTTTGCATGTACCACTAGTTGGGGAGTATTTGCCGGGGTAAGATACAGAGAGAGATTAAGCAGGGAGGAGACGAGGATACAAGAGAACTCAACAGAGTAAGAAAAGAAGAAACTGGCAAAACTACATCAAACCTGCTCTAAGTCCTGATTCCATCTTTAATAAAAATAAATGGAATGAAGGGGCCCTTGACTCAGCAGTAAATCACAATGTGTGTTTGAGCCATTCTTGTCATTCTGCAGGGTCGTGTTTCATCTGGGTGGCATCTCTGTTGTAGCATCTCCTACTTTTATTTCAGACTCTGATATGGACTCTGCATCCTAAAGTTCTCTGTCTTATAGAGATTAAGTGTGTAGAGATTAATCTTAAATCTTAAGATTAAGATTAGCTTTTGGCAAAGATACCCCTGATTATGGGTACTGGAATCCCTGACAAATACGCCTCACTTGTTTTCACACCTTGCCCAGTCTGACATCTTACCAGCAAGACCATGAGACAGGGCCCAATATCTCTAGACACTCTCATGAATGAAGCCTTTAACATTAATCATCTAATTTCTGAAATTCAGTCATCATATGTTTTGTGTTTCAATGATTTTTTTTTGAAAACCACAACAATGTTATTTTTAAAACAAGAAAGTTGTCAGATCACCTGAATCTCTCAGAATGACCAGCAGACACTAGGCAGTCAATAGATGTTAAATAAATTGATTTTTAACGAAATGTTTGGCACAGCCTCTTTGTTCTACAAATAGACTTGCCCAAGGTCACAAAGGCTGTTTGTGGCAAGGTGGAATCTGTCCGGCTCTTGGCTCCATGCCTGTTTCCACTGACTCTGATGTCACACAAAGTGAGATGGATAATAATTCAAACAAATTTCTGAATTTTTAAAAATTCAGTTTTTAAAGTTAAGATTATGTAGCATAAAATAAGCAAATGGGTAAAGTTGCACATCTGAAAGTATTGTTCAAAGTGAATAAAATTTAAAACAAAGAGCATAGAGAGTCTTTTTGCCCCTTCTTAACTGAAATAACAGTTGACATAAGTACAATAAAACCCAAAGAAGGAAATGACTTACCTGTGAATACGAACCCTCTGCTTTGAGACTTGAGTTTTCAAAACTAAAGTAAAATTCATTTTCAACAATTGGTTTGAAACAGTTGATCAGCAAACAACTGATTTCAAACAATTGGTTTGAAACAGTTGATCAGCAAACAGTTATTTGCAATGTGTTTCACATTAGGCTAAAGTCTTTGTACAGAAATGCAACCATGAACCTGTAGATATATTCATAATCATTTATTCCACATTCTCTCCTTCCTGTGCAGAAGTGGCCAATACTTCCTCTGCCTCTACTTTAGTTTGAACATACATCCTGTCAAGTTTACCCACAGGTCAAGATCTGAAATAGATGAATGAAGCAGTTTGAAAGTGCTGACAAAATAACAAAAACCAAAAAAGCCACAGAAAACATTTCAACACAACAAATTACTTAATTAGAGGCAGAATATAAGCTTTTAAATGTCTATTCTTTTAATTGTCTCTTTTAAACTGCGTTTACAGACACAGCCAAAGCTGCTCCTGCAATCAATACCACCAAACCTACATAGATTAGACCCTGTTTCCTACTGTCTCCACTACAGTATGCACCAGAGACCGACTACCCCTTGGTCGATTTTGTATATATGTTAGATTAGGATTTATGCTGACTCAGTTTGCCTTTGATGCTCTGGTAGCCACAGACACATCCTGAGGTGGTTCCATGATTCGGTATACAGTCTCCACAGAAGAAAAGATACACATAGTCACATACCTGCAGCAGAGTTCACCAATGCTTTGTAACATGATATAAAAGAAAATACACAGTCTAAAAAAAAAACACCTGCTCACAGCAAAATAGCTCCAGGCAAAACCCAAAACTAACTTGCCTCGCTTAGTTCCCATCGTCTGTACTGCCTTCAAAGAGTGCAGAGGGAGGACACGGTAAGTTCAAAGTACACAGGTACCCTCTCCAAATACCAGCACAAGGACATCCTAGAAACCTTGAAATTGGTCACACCATAAAGATCGCTTTTTAGTAGCCAAAAGAGCAAGGCACAAAAAGGGACACCTGTGTTGCCAGCGAACATCCAATGACAGAAACTCACAAAGCCCATTTGGAGGAAACACAGCAAACACGACTGCACCAGCACCCAGTGACGACATCTCTTGTCAGGACTTACCATATGGATGGTGCTTCTGTCCCGCTGATCTCTAGGAAATCGTACCCCTCTTCCAGCTGGAAGTCCGTGAAGACCAGAGCGATGGTGTCCCCCGGCTCCGCGAGAATGGTCCACGTGCAGTCAGCATTGTTCTCGTACTCGGAAGGGAAGTGGGGGCTGGAGATGGAGCTGCCGGTGCCACGCAAGGTTCCGCCACAGGCCCCTTCAGCTGGGGGGACAGGAGGAGGAAAATATCACTTACTAGGCTGGTTTTTGTGCATGAGTGTATCCGCAAAACGTCACTCTCGATCAGCACTGCATCTTTCTGAATCCAAAGTTGAGACGATCTAAAAAAAAAGGAGCTCTATGGATATTTTAATTTAGTTCTATGAAAAGGCTTACAAAGTCTAACAGGTGAATCATATTATTAACTGGATGGCCATTATGGGAGAAAGGGAAGTTGTAGCTTTTCTAAAATGTTTCCTGCACATCATATTGGGGCATAAAAAAAAAGAAAAAAAAGAAAGAAAGGTGGAATGTGTAGTTGCTCTATACCTGATGTTCAGAGTCTGCTTAACACTATTTTAAAAGAGGGAATGCGAGCAAGGGCAATATACATAATCTTAACATCTGTACCCCAAATATATGCTAAAATTAAAAAAATAAAATTAAAAAAATAAAAAAATGAAAAGCAAAAAAATTAAATTAAAATAAAAAAATAAAATTTCAATTAAAAAATAGATTTTACTCTGACTCTTGGATGATGAAGCTATGTAGGAAACATTTTGAGACTTAAAAATATGTAGCCATATTTTATTAATCCATTGATACCTGGCTTCAAAAAACACTGTGCTCTTAAAAGAAGTAGTTGCTCTAATTGTATTTTCTATAGAATTTAGATTATAATTAGGGTTTTTAATTTCAAATAAGTTCTTGCTAAGTTCTTGATGAATGTCATAACAGAGACACACTGATTCATAAAAAGGTTCTGAGTGGAAAATATTTACATGGAATATCTTAGAGAAGTGAGAAGTGAAAGTCTAGTAAAGTTAAAATACATTTAAGATATAAATTAACATGGTCAAACCTATTGGTTTGAAGAGATATAGATCTTGTAAAGTTTGTCATAGAGTAAAAAATAGATTTATTGTTAAATTTGATCATCTGTTACAAAATGTTGTATAAACTGTATACATAGGAGAAAGAAGTATTTTAAACTGACACGTTTTAAACACATGTCTACAGATACCCTTCCCTTCCTCCTTCTTTGGAAATCCTTTCTTTACCAAATAATTCCTGGAGGTACATTTAATAATTAGTGGTTTTAATATTGCAGTTTGAATGATATATAAAAGCCATCCTATTATCGAGATGGGGAAATTTGTGTTGGGCAGAGCTTGTGTGACTAGCTCTGAGCTCTAAGTGCATAGAATCAACCCACCCCAACTTCTCCCCACCAAAATCACGGCAAAGTGGGAGGAACTGACACCCTCCCATTAACTCTGCTCACACTGCAAGTTCCACTATTTTTTCCATCTTTGAGGAATGGTCTGTTTGACAGGATCTGAGCATCATGAAAACTCTGAAGTGGTCCCCAGAATGTCAGAAACAAATGAAAGGTGATAAAAATCCCTTGGAGCAGGCGGGCTTCTGCTTGCTCAGAAGTGCATGGGTTGGGCTGAGAACAAAGCTTTTCATTCCCAAGATTTGGAATATCACATTTCCCACCCTTCCCATTGGATGCTCACCCAGTCTGTGTGCTAGGTGCTCTAGTGCTGACTTGTCAGGTGATTTTTTTTTTAATTCCATAAATATTTATTATTCTAATACCACCGTACTTGTACTGCCAGTTCCTATAAATCAAAATTTATACCAGAAGAGTCCAGCAGTGGGAGGAGCATATATGTAAACACACACATAATAATGTTAGTACTATATGAAGGAAGCACAGAACGTGTTACCTGAGAACTGTGTTGAAGTGAGAAGTTCTGGAATGTTGTCAGAAAGAAGGCAACATTTCAGTTGATCTCATCATTGCTAAGACATATTGAATTTTCCTTGCACCTTTAGAATGGGTGTCTTCAAATACACTTAGAAGGGAATACAAAGCCTTATGAATTGCTACCTTTGAATATCAAAGGAATCAAGAGTACCCGCAGGATGTGTGTTTTCTCATATTAATGGTTTTCAGATTGGCATGTCAGTCCAAAACACTTGACAACTCAGAGACGGCTGCTGTGAGTTTGCAGGAAGTCTCGAGGAGCTTCCATTTTTTTAGCATCACACACCTATATAGATTTACTACATATGTAATATCAAAACTATCATTATTATATTTAATTGTGATCCCAAAATTCAATATGCTATTGACAGAGTGTTAGAAATGCTATTGAATAAACTTTAGGAATCATGACGCACATAAAAAAAAAGAAGCTCCCATTTTTTTGATGTCTCAAGTTGATTTAAAAAGTTAATAAATATCGGATGTGGGAATTATACTAAATTGATAATTTTTTTTTAAAAAGAGTAAAACTTAACTTGAAAGAAGTATACATAACTGTGTATATAAGGCAATTCGAAAATTAGGAAAATAGTTTATGTGACCAGTATCAAGTTCCCCCCCCAACAACACCTGAGCAACCCATATGCACATGAGCATACGCAAACACACGTGTCCCTGGTCAGCCCAAGGGCCAGCTCCACAACCGCCCTGCTCTCAACAGTTTTATTATACTGTTGGGAATCAAATGAGGAATGTGGTTATAATATATACAGAGATACATATGCATGGATATATATATATATATATATATATGGATATATATGTATGTGTATATATACACATATAAATATATCTTTGTTAAAGTTATATTTTAAAAAGCAGGGATAAAAATTCAGTACCATATAAAAAAGCAGCAGCACATATTCCAACCACAAGGGACAATTACTGATATTACTGACAATTGGCCATTACTGATATTCAGACTTTGTGAAGAATCAGGGTAGGAGTCCCTCGGTTTGGGACATTGGTGAGTAAGTTTGACAACTGAAATGGAGGCATACTGTATTCTGTTATTCTTCAAACTTAAATATAAACATTTTCTTCATAGGGAGATGAGGTAAACAAGATCACTTGAGATATTTACATTCACCAGTGATTAAATAACTGCACATGTAAACAGATTTCACATTTATATATACAAATACCTACATAGTAGTATAGATTTTTATGAATTAATCATATATGTTTATGATCATTAAAATATAATTTTAATTACTATTAAGATTCTATTCTTTTCTGATTATATTATATGCTAGTAAAGTCATCTCAACATAAGAACAGAAGAAAAAGAATTGTGTTATTTTTATTATATAGAAAGATAAAATGTCATAGATGTGTGGCGTTAAATGTCCTTAAAATCCAACACTGTGGTTGGATGATTAACAAAACGTATTAATTCAAAGCCAACTGCAGAGACTTCATAAATGCTTTCTTTATAAATTAATTTGCAGGCAAACAAAGTCCCCCTTCCAATATTTTGGAAGGGAAAAAATAACTGACATTAATCATTCTGAATTTTTACCCTGGCAACCTATGAGCTGAAGCATCATTTACGATTTAACAGGCTTTAAAATGGGTATATTTATGTGCATAGTATAGTAGAAACATAGAATATGCATGTGCAGAGTAAGTTTAACTGTATTCATCTGGGAAAACATCTCAGTAACCTTGACCAGAGTTGACCACTAACCCCATTTGGTAAGAGCGTGTACAGGTGGCAATCATGAACAGGGATGTCACCTGTGGCTGCAGAGGAGGCTCCTACATCCCCACCCTGCAGCCTCCAGCCCCCTGGGTGCACGACTGCTAGGAGGTCTGATGACCTACTCCAGGTGTCCAGGGAGCTTGCGTGGAACAATCACTGCAGGCTGCAGGATGTGGTTATATGTTTCCTGGTGTACGAGTGTGTGATTATTCTAACAGCTGATGGACTATGCTGGCGCCCACCACCTGAGCGTTAGCCCTGAGCAGAGGACCTGATCTCTCAGGCATGCATTTCTCTCCTATTTAACATGACAGTGGTAGAGCTGGGTAAGTGCCAATGTGACCTCCACGTCTAGTATCTGCACCTTCTGAGTCTGAGAGCTCAGGCACTTAGTATCTGTGTTTTCCTAGGGCTTTATGTGATGAGTGAGCAAATCACGGAGGTCCACACCTCTTCTGGCCAGAGTCAGTTCTCTGCTCACGGATTCCAGACATGATAAAGCATCTCAGAAGGAGAGCCACAGGGCACAGTTGTGTGACTGCTCTATCGAGCAGGTGATAGAAAGGAGACAAAAAAGAATAGAAAATGAAAACAATGGGGTGGAAAAATCAAAAGAAATTGGCAGAGAGGGAAAAAGAAACCACATTTCTCCTAAGCCTACAATCACTATTGTGTTTTCTTTGGTAGATACTTTAATGCCCATAGAACATTTTAAAAGGAGTTACAGTTAGTATCATGTTGGCTACATATGTGCAAGATGTATCAGAACTCTTTATGAAGCACCTCTCACAAAACAGTGCAGAATACTGTTACAATAATCTGATTGATAACTTCCTTCAATATTAAGGCTATAAGGCAAACAAATATGCTTCTTGCCACTCATTAAAATGTTTGTGCCCCCATAATATTCTGAAATTTAAAAATAAAAAAATACTGCAGAAAATTGCCTTTAGTATAGATTAAGATAGATTAAAAAAAAGTGTGTTTGAAGGCAACTGCAACTGTGTGAAAATATTTCTCTGACAGAACTTTTAAACTCTTAATTTCTTTACTATTTTGTAAGACATTTTAGTTTCTAAACTGCAGGAGTTTACACATCTGCAAACATAAAAGCATTTGAGGAAGGGCAACATAACCACTGTATTTGAGGAGCAAGGTATTTTTAAAAATAGTTTCATTTTTAGATTTATGCAGATTGATATGTTGATTGATTTTATTGATAATGCAACAGAGGAAATAGTTTTCTAAGCATATTTCGCCTGAGAAAATTGTTTAATTTTTGAAAGAATACTTATTTGTGAACTTACCTTCCAGTCCAGCTGACAGAGACACTACATTGCACCCCTCTGATAGGCCCCTAAGGGGCAGAGGCTCTGCTGCACAGAACAGGGAGACTTTATCTTCAATAGTTACAGTGTCATAAGGACCCAAATTTAGTGTGCAACAAAATGTGAATGACAAATGATGACAGAAGAGATATCATTTTAAAAAGCATATTGGAATAACAGAGTAGAAATTTGGGAAAAAATATTAATTCGGAAACAGCCTCAAATTAAAATGAAATTATAAAACAATGAGAAACAGCCCAATAAGATACTATGTATTATCTAAAATATTATCTCAACTAAATAGAAATGAATGTCATTAAAGCAAAAGTAACTTTATAAGTAAACCAGTAACTTTATAAGTAAACCAACTTATTTGATGTTTTTCAAAATAAATATATAAAACTAAATTCAAAATGAAAACACAAGAGAAATATTTGCAACAACATAAGATGGGGGGTATTATCCATGCTTATTTGATGTGTGTTTTTAAGAAAAAGATACAAAGAGATACATGGAAAACTTTTTTAAATAACAATTTAAACAAGAATGAATTGAAGAAACAATGCAAAGTCTCGAACTTTCTTGTTACCACAGACATCCAAACTAAAGTGATACTGAAATGCCACCTAATAGCCATTAAAAGCAGAAGTTTGAAAATACATAAAAACCAAAAGTAAAACTGGTGCAATTCTCTGTTACTAATGTCAATGTATATTAATAGAGTACTCTGGGCAATTTAGCAACACACATGAGAGATCATGGAAGTGTCCCTATTCTTTGGGAAGTTACTCAATTTGGGGCCTAATGTCTACTAGGTACATTGTAGGTACCTGACATTCTATTAATACATAAGGTCTTTGTGTGGACCATTTTATTTAATTATTTCAAAAATGCATGAGAAAATTTTTGTTATCATTCATATTTCACTGTTGCCAAAAGAGAGGTTTTTACTATTTAGGAAAAATGCCCATCAACTGGGAAACATGAAGAAAGTCATAAAATATCAACACAATCGACTAAATAGCATTAAAATCAATCCATATAAATGTAATTGCAAAACAGAAAAGTATGCTTTGTGAAAAAGCAGAACAGATTGAACTACATTAGGTATATACATACATATGTGTGTATATATATATGTGTATATATGTGTGTGTGTGTATGTATTTAACTTTTTGAAACCAGTCTGTATCAGTTTCCTATTGTTGCTATCACAAATTATCACACCCTTAGTGACTTAGAACAACACAGATTTATTATCTTACAGTTCTGGAGTTCAGAAGTCTGACCTGGTCTTCCAGGTCTGAAATGCAGACGGAGCAGGGCTGCTTTCTAGAAGCTCTGGGGGAGAAGCCACTCCCTTGCCTCCTCAAGCTCCTCGAAGTGCCCGTACCCCTCAGCTCCAGGCCCTCCTCTGTCTCCTAAGCCGGCAGCGTGAGGCCTCATCCTTCTCCTGCTGCTCTCTCTCTCTGGTTCTCTTCTGATTCTCTCTCTTAATTTTGAGAATGCTCATGATCACATTGGTCCACCCAGATAATCCAGATCATCTTCCTATTTTAAGGTCAATAGATCAGCAACTTAATAATTCCCTTGTGCCCTGTACCTGATGTGTTCACAGGGTCGGGGGACTACCGTGTTTCCCCAAAAATAAGACCTACCCATAAAACAAGCCCTAGCAGGATTTCTAAGCATTTGTGCAATAGAAGCCCCACCCTGAAAATAAGACCTAGTGATGGGCGTGGCTACACAGCGCATCTGCACAACCCTTGTATTTCGTCAAGGAGCAGTAAAGATGACAAGCAGCCCTTCTCATCTGCCCCATTGTGACAGCGACTATCCCAGAGGTGACCAGAAAGGTGCGGGCAGCCCCACCCACAAGGTCGGCTCCCCCGTCCGGTCCTGGCCATCCAGTGTGTGCTGTAAGCTGAGGCTTTGAGGGGAAAATAACACATCCCCTGAAAATAAGCCCCTAGGTTCTTCTTGAAGAAAAATATGTATAAGACCCTGGTCTTATTTTCAGGGAAACACAGTAGGATGTGCACAACTGTGAGGGACTGACAACCGGCACACCAGTCCCAGTGGACGTGTGTGAAACAACCACCACCCAACAAAAGCACGTGCTCTGGGGGCTCCTCCACACGACGTGCCCTGAAGCACAGTTCCACGGAGCTGTGTCTGTCTCTGCAGAGCTGAAGAGGAACAAGGCCCACCACAGGTGAGTGGATCAAGGTGGCTTCCAGGTCCCTGAGTGCCCTTGCTCATCAACAGATATATTTCTTAAGCACCCAGCACGTGCCAGACGCTGCTTAGGCAACGTGGGGAAGTCAAAGGTGAAGACGGCAAGACCACGGGAGACAGGTGAAGCAATGGCAAATGCAGAACCGAACAAGGGCCGGAGCTCCGGAGGGGCCAGTGTCCACTCATTCTAGGAAGGCATGCGAAGGCGTCAGGTGCTTGAGCTGAGTCTGGAAGGGAGTGCAGGAAGGACGTGGAGTGGTCCAGGTCTCCTGTTTTCCCCAGCCTGGTCTCCCTGCCTTAGGTCAGCAGAAGAACTGACCCTTTCGCCTCCTCTCGAACAGAACTCAGGCTTCTGTGAGCAGATGAGGGAGTTAACTTTTCTGCTTAACTACTTCAGTACGAGCATCGACTTTAGCCGATAGCCATGATATGAAGGCGCACAGCCGATCTTCAACTTTAGTCTATAATTTTGAATTGACTTTTCTAATTTTCATTTATCAAAATAAAATTGTGAACATTTAAAAATAATGTAATAAAAACATATATGTGTATGTTACCTATTCTGATTTACATTACAAGTAAAGCTGCCTGTAGACTCAAACAAGCTTTCAAGCTTTTCTCATCACACAAGAGCAGAATGGACCCATCGTCAATGCACAGCACAAACTATCATGCAGGCTGTGAGTGCGGCTGTGGGCGAGGTTTCGGGGCCAGTGAGTGCCATACCGAAATGGTTAAGAGACTTTTCCTTGAACAAGCTGCCTGATTTCTCAGCAACAGAGCAAATTACCTTCTGAGCCTAGGTGTTTCTTTTCTTTCTTTGTTTTTTAATCTGAAAAATTAGGACTCCATCACCACCTCCCTGAGAGGGGTATTGCATGAGCTGCTTAAGCTCATGGAAAGAGAATCTAGAACATGGTGGCTGAACAGGTACTGTGAATCATCTGCCCTCCTCAAACACCATGTCCCCACCCAAAGTCAGTCTAGGCCAAAGATCCTTCTGGAGATAAAGCCTTTGCACATTCAGGAACAAATCGCAGTCAGAACCTCTAGGCCACTTCTAGGGCTGGGTGAGCAATTGCCAGGACTTCCCCTGCACTTAGTTCCTCCCCAGAGACCTGCTGAACCTCATCTGCAAACAGCTGGGAGGCAGCAGTTCACAGGAAACCAAACCGAAGAAGAGCACAGACAGTGCCAGGAGAGGGAGGAAGCTTGAACAAAGAGGCCAAGGGACAGACAGAAAGCCAAAGTTAAAAAGAGCCAAGGGTAGAGACAGTCAAACAGAAGAGGAGACCCATCTGGCCTTCCTCTCTGCCCAAGCAGTGGGAAAGGCTCCAACCCCACAGAAGGTAAGTCAGACCATCCCTGAAATTGCCTTCTCTCCTCCCTTCCCCCATCTCGATCTTACGCCTCTGAAAGCCAGGCGGTGGCCCTAATTGGGAGAGCTGGGGTCAGAAACCCACTCTTCTGCAGCTTCTTTCTGGACCAGCGGCTTACAGCCCAGACAACTGGGTTTCAGTATTTCTCTGCCGGTCTGTACCGAAGTCCAGCACTGCCAACGAAACTCAGGGGCTGGTCAAAAACTCCTCACACAGACAGACAAGCGGCATCATCATGAGAAATTACAAGGCAGATCCCATCTGGGGGACCTGCAGTGGTAGACCTTACGTGGCAGAAGACTTCAAGCCACAGGGAACAGCAGCAAAAATGAGCGAGCCAGAGCTGGTGCAAAAGGATGCACACCTGCAGTCCCAGCTACTGGAGAGGCCCAAGGAGTTCAAAGCCAGTCTGGGCAACATTGCAAGACCCTGTCTCCAAAAAAAAAAAAAAAAAATTAATTAAAAATGTTTAATTAAAAAAAAAAAACAGGAAAAGAGCCAGCAGGGCTAGAAGCCCTGGGAGCAAAGTGAGCTTCTTGCACCCAACTAATGATGCATTTTGCAATCAGGAATGTTAAATGAGCAGCAGCCAGTTGTAAAAATATTTTTGAAAGAAAGGAAAAGTACCATCACCAAAATTCCTTGCATATCCAAACAGAGTGCGGAGGTGAGAATGGTTTGTTTTCCTTCAGCAGAGGTTACTTAGGTGAGACCTTTCTAGCCCATGCCTCCTGAGACTCAGTCATTCATTCTCTCCCTGGCTATGCATAAGTTTATAAAATAAATAAGATGATTAAGTTATCTTAATAAAACACATTCCTGCCTTTCACCTATAGCTTTATTTGAAAAGGCTCTTTCAAAGCCTAGCATATGCTGCGATCTAGCTGGGTTTGGTTCCAATGGAAGTGCTCAGAATATGAGACTTGAAGGCGCACAGAGCTCCAACCTCAGTACCACTTGTTTAAAAACAAAAAGAGAACTCCCTTACAGGCTCAGTGCCAGCTCACACTGGCGGGACCAGAGAACAGTAGCAGAGGCTGACTAACATGCCCAGCCAGGGGGATGGAAGGAAGGAAGAGGGATGGGAACAGACCATCAGGGAAACCTACAAGAGAAGAAATGGGGTGGGGCATTTGTGTTTCAGAAACATAACAAAGGAACAAGTTGACTAATCATTTATTCCAGAGGGGGAAAATGCCACCCAGAGCCAAGTGTCTAACATTTTAACTTAAGGTAAATACAAAAGATTTTAACTTGGAAACATTCACCCAGAGCAAAATATCTGGTATTCTTACTTAAGGTAAATGCAAAAGATTTTAACTTGGATACATTCAGGGGTCTCAAAAAAAAAAAAAAAAGAGTATTTCTAGAGTCTCCTAGGAAACCTCCTGGGCTGCTTGACGCACAAACATCAGACAGTCTACTGTCTTTCCTACTATCATGTTTCCTACTACCGTGTTTTCCTGAAAATAAGACAGGGTCTTATACTTATTTTTCCTCAAGAAGACACCCTAGGGCTTATTTTCAGGGGATTTTTTTTTTTTTTTTAAGTATGGTACAACCATCTACATTTATTCAAATATAGTTAAGTCACCTTCTTCTGGAACATCATCATCACTCTCCAAACCCCGAATTCCATCCTGAATTTCTTGCGACTCTATTTCCCTTAGAACCATTGGCCCCAATCTCTCCTGTCGAGCACTAGAGCTCTCATGGGGCGGATGAGAAGGGCTGCTCATCTTCTTTCCCACTCTGTGACTAAATGCATGGGTTGTACAGGTGCGCTGCGCAGCCACGCCCATCACTAGGGCTTATTTTCTGGGTAGGGCTTCCATTGTGCCAATGCTTAGAAATCCTGCTAGGGCTTATTTTATGGGTAGGTCTTATTTTCGGGGAAACACAGTAGCAACAAGCCCAACTCAGCAAAGATCTTAGATGTTATCACAGCTTTGGGCTGGGCTGAGCTGCTCAAGCTACCATAGCTAGTCCAACAAAGTTCTGCTGCTGAGGCAGAAAAGTCCCCTGACACACACACTTGATATACATGTTGGGGAAGGGAGAGACAGTGGAAAGATGTTTTAACAACCATTTCTACGTTAAGGGCCAAGAATTTCTGTGACTAGGATAAAAAGGATCTCCTCCTAGGGTCAAATCCGTAGGTTGGGCTCGTGTCCAGGATGTCCACCCTAAACACTGGCATCTCCCTCATAAAATGTTTTAGGGCTGGCCAGAAAACCTTCCAGCTTGCCAGGACAGATAGCACCTCTGTCAGCTGCGGCTCCTAGGAGGCTCCCAGGGCCCTCCCTGGTGGGGGAGGGTTTCCCAGTAAACACCTTCAGGTGAAGGGACAATAAGAGAAGCGGCAAACATTTATGGAGCACCTAAGTCTTAACAGGTGCTGGAATAGGTGATTTGCCCTTCTCATCCCATCCCCACCACAGCCTCATGGAGGCAGACGCTTTTTTATTTTTTTTAATTTTTTCAGCATATTATGGGGGTACCAATGTTAGGGTTACGTGCATTGCCCTTGGCCCCCTCCCCCCTCGAATCAGAGCTTCAAGCGCGTCCGTCCCCAGCTGGTGCGCATCGCACTCATTGTGTTTGTATATACCCATCCCCTCCCTCACCTGCCCGACACCCGATAGACGTTATTCCTATGTGTCCACTGAGGTGCTGATCAGTTAATCCCAATTTGCTGGTGAGTGCATGTGGTGCTTGTTTTTCCATTCTTGGGATACTTCACTTAGTAGAATGGCTCCAGCTCTATCACCGTTGTTTCTCAGAGCTGAATAGCATACACCACATTGCATTAGGAGCGAGCAGGCCCCCAGGTGCTGCACGACCGTTAAACCGCGGAGCGAGCGCCTGGCCGCCCCACAGGTGATCTTCATCAGCGCGCAACACGGGCGCAAACGCACCGGGCGTGTGGGGCCGCGCTAGCGTGAGTCGCTAACACAAGACACAGCCAGTTTATACCTCTTTCACGTCCCAAACCGGTGGCCACAGGAAGAGGCCAGGACCCCGGCCCCTCTCACAGCGTTGGGAACCCCAGACCCACAAACCTGCTCAAGGGGGAAGAGCCCAGAGGGAATATGGGAGAGGCCAGGGGGGCCAGGTGGAGGTTGCCGGGTCCCTACCTGTGGGCCACAGTCATGCACTGGAAGAGACTGGCGAGCTGGGCGTCAAGCGACAGGTGGCAGGAGCTGTAGGACCTGCACGTGGAACTCGCAGCCCTTCTCGGGCAGGTGCTTGTGGAGCGTGGGCAACGCCCTGAGGGGTCCGCTGAGGCTCATCGCGAGCGGCTGCGCTCGCGTGGGCCTGGGGCGCCAGCGCCAGGTCACCCATGTCTGAGTCGTCGTCGTCCTCGGGCACCTGGGGCCTGAGCAGCACCCGGAGGCCTGGCTGCGGTCCGAGGTCAGGAGAGAGCCAGCCCCAGCCTCCGCGTCCGAGCGAAGCGGGAGCGCGGCTGAGGGCGCAGGTGAGCGCTCGGGGCTGGCTGGGCGGCGCGCACCTGCGCAGGCGCGCTGCGGGCAGTATTTTGACTTAAGAATAAAGGCTGTCAAAGTGTAGAACATTTAAATAATAGGGGTGCTATAGTCATATGATTGTTATGATTTTAAGCATCTTTCAAAGTTTTGTCAAGAAATTGTGTGTATTAACGAATGAAAGTCGTGAATGCTTAATCATTGCAGGCGCAGAACTTTAAAGAATAATGCTCCTGAGAGAGTATGATACGGATGTAACACGTATTTAAACTATACCAGGGATGCTGCTGTTTTTTTTTGTTTTAAAATAAAGTCCGCCATAATCTTTTCTGGAAAGGAAAACCTATTATGTAGTAGGAAAAAAAATAGCCTAATCTATCCATTATAGATTATGGATGTTTGCATTATATTTAGTGAAAAAAGGAAAGGAGAAAAATGAAGTCATGTTTCTGGCAACACACAATTGCAAGGCAAACACTGCTATTATAAACGAAACACACTTGCTTGGGTCCCCCTCACCCGGTTTCCTACAGTTTACTGCTCTGCAATATATTTTAGGTTTCAGCAGATTTTATGTAACTACCTTGTTAAAGTATTAAGCTGATTAGTTTTCAAAGTTTCAAACCTGTAGGCATTCATAGTCGCAGTCGTTTCAGACGACGAGACGCAGAAGCTGGCCCGATCCGTGGACGGGCGTGTGCAGGCAGGGGCACATACGCGCTCTGCCACCACTAACGCGCACGAAGTATTTTGCGGGCCGTGTGATGGTCACTGACGATAAACACTGAATTATGTCTGGTTCTAAATCTTGTGGTCGGGCACTTGTCTGTCTCAGGGAATAGACTCACTAACTGATAATTTCCTTACTTGGCTTTTTTTTTTTTTAATATGAGAACTTCCAGATGGAATTAATGAGGTTCTCAAAGTGATAAATTCACTCCTAATTTAGAGAACACAGGGTGCCTCATCCTGATGCCATAACAGACTGCATTATCCTTCAAACAGCAGAACTTTAAGACTCCCTTTTGGATTTGTTTCAACTAAATATTTGAAAGCAAGTTATTACATACAAGCGAACAGTAACGCTGAGGTAAACACGGTTTCAGTGGCTGTCGCCAGATCCATGAATAGTTAGTAGCTTTGCTGACAGCCCTGTTTCTATCTCTGAACTCCCTGATCCCCGTGAACCGGTTGCCAAAAACACTGGAGATTGGCTGAACATTTGACTCTGCAGAGCCGTGTGTTTGTGTTAATTCATTCGTTCCATACATCTTAACCTCTGTTCTCTACCAGGCGCTCATTAATTAGAATGGACATGGGAGGCTTTCTTGACAGCACAGCATTTAGGCCAGATTTGAAAAGAAATGAGTCAAGGGATGAGCTGCAGGAAGAGTTTTCCAAGCAGATGGAACAGAGAGGCGTATGGCCCTGAGGACACTTTATGTTCACACATCAGCAACAGATACTCATGTCCTGCAAGTTCCCCATAACTTTCTCTGGCTCACCCTTATGCTGTAGCCAAGACTTCAGAGGCAGAAATATACCTAGTTTGCGTACAGGAATAAGTGTCATTCACCAACAGGGTTTTAAAACTAGGAAAACTAGGAAGTGAACAAAAAAAAAAAAAAAAGAAAGGAAATATTCTTGGGTTATTAGGTTTCCTTAGAAATGATCCTTCCCTTTGTCTTAAATCCACGGGGAAAGCAAGAGAAGTTAAAGTGGCCGTTCATGTCCTTTTCAATCTACACATGGAGAAGGGGGTGTCACAATATTTGATTCCCATAAAATGAACAGGACCAGCAATAACTCCTAACTATTATGGATCGTATCATGATCCATATTTCTTATTTTACCTAGAGAATCCAGGAATGTTACTGCTTCTCCGTTTATTCAAGCACTGCTGCCCACCCGCATAGAACACACCTTCAGTACATATTCTGGTCAAAACTGTTAATTGCTCA
Organism: Mirza zaza; assembly: GCA_008750895.1. NCBI lineage: Eukaryota > Metazoa > Chordata > Mammalia > Primates > Cheirogaleidae > Mirza > Mirza zaza. Next base: position 44,057 of record VSMD01027371.1, on the reverse strand, counting down.
TGTCACCACTCAACATCAAGGCTTACCAGCCCCTGAAAGGTGCTATGTGCACTGGACTCTCAGGCACCCCTATTCCTTATACTCTGCCCTTTTCTCCCTGTCTCCCCCCTCCTTTTTCCTCACTTGCTCTGGCTGCATTGCCTCTTGGGGTCAGAGTCAGGCATGTTACTGCCCCAGGACCTTTGCACTGATCCTGCTAACTGAGAGGTGTCTCCCCTGCTGCCTTCAGGGCTCCTCAAAGCTCAACTTCCTGCCCGCCTCCTCTGACCACCATATGTAACATAGCATCCACCTGATCACTCCTGTCTCCCTGACAGATCACTCCCTGTCTCTCTGTCCTATGGCTTGAATTCTTAGTGCTTTGCTAAGTGCAAGTGTTGAAATATGAGCTTAGGAGCTTTTCTTCACACTGGTTTAACCGCCAACCTAGGAGGCAGCCTGACACTGAGTAACCATTCTGTCTTTATTTCTACTTTCTCTTTTATTATTTGATGAATGATTCCTGCAATCCCTATAATGATATTTGTCACAAATGAGCCTCGACTCAGAGTAAGTGATGGGGCTAAGACAAAATATTTTTCTGGGACTATACATGGTATCAAACTGTACCCTATGTGAAGAGCAGCAGAAGAAAAGCGAGTTCATTTAGTTATAGAAATATGTGGCTTTTTCAAGTATGAGGTTTAAAAAATGAATAGTCTATAAGAACTGCCATAGGACTCTGTAGAGCAACATTTCAGACAGAAATTAATTGCCAAGAAGGAAGTTTTGTTATTATAGCAGTCCCTGAGGGGTTTTGGCTTGCATGTTTGCTTTGCTTTGCTTGTTTTCAACAAGTGGCTAAGCCACAAGTCCAAGAAGATTTTGTTTGTTTGCTTTTAAACTCACTAGAACAGCAAGAGCATTTCAGGCAGAGAAAACAAAATAGTCAAAGAAAGACATTAAGAAAAGACAATTATGAACAAGCTTCAGAACAATTAGAATAATTATTTTAAGTTCCATCATTGACCATCTGAAGAAAACTTAGAAATCACATATAAAAAGTAAAATGTATTGAAAAGTTAGTAATTATTAGAACAAACTGAATCATCCTGGCCAATATTTAGATGATATATTAATATAATAGAAGTTCCTTTTATTCCATAGATGTTAATAAACAATTAAAATATTTCAAAGTTTTCAGACATTGATATTCATTTTGTTGTATGTCAAATAATGTTTAATTGGAAATTTGAAAAATTTGTTTTCTAATTAAGTAGATGCTATTTAAAACCCCATCCCCTTCCTTCTTATTTATACAAATGCAGAACAAAATATGAAGTTAATTTCAAAACTTCCAGGTAAATGCTTGATTATAAAAGTTAGCATACCACAAATATTTTTAAAAGGATTGTGGTGCAATATTGAGTCATTTCATTCAGTATTTTAAAAATTTTTCCCCAAAAACTTGCCTGTAGCAAAGTTAGAGGTTGCAAGTGACAAAACAGAATTATGTGAGTGGGCTTTGGCACCCAGATCAAATTTCTATCAGAGTAATTACTTTTTAAGTCTGTTTCCTACACTGAGTTTTCATAAAATCTTGCATTTTAAGAAAAGGCTGTATATCTAAAAGAAATTGGTATATCATCAAGTTAATCCAAGAGGAATAAAAGGTTTTCAATAAAAAATGCATTTGAATCTACTGATTTCTGTAAGTGGGGAAAATAATTCTAAATGGAAGCAGAAATCAGAGTACACTGATTTCTATTTTCTCCCAAGGAATTTCAAACTTTTAAAAAGTTTTATTCTCAACTCTAAAATTGTTACATTCCTTGCCTGGGCATAAATGTTGCTAGGGACCTATCTTGTGGACATAATTCAAAATATAGAATAAAATATTACATAGAGACAAACTTTGCCATATTTATTATAAAGAAAAATTGAAACCACCTAAATATGTAATGACAGATAAGTCATTAAATAAAGTATGATGCATTCAAATCCTATGATCATCCAGAATGTTTACCCAACATTCATAATATTGCTTCAGTGAATTCCTAAGTTATAACATTAAATTTATAAAACACAGGGTACAGGATGGATATATAATCTCATCTCAGTTTTAAAAATTGTATGAAAAAATATCAAGTAAATAAATAAGAAACATACCCACATGTAATGCAATATTCATTTTGTAATACTGGGAGATATTACCTAAGGCCATGCAGAATATGGTACCAGTGAAAACTCAGAAATCAGATTGTCTGGGTTGAATCTGACTTCTGCCACTTACTGTTATATACCTTTTGGGGAGTTCTTGCCTTCCCTGAGGCTCAGTCGGTCTTCTATAAGATGGAGATAATAAGGGTATCAGTTCACGAGGAGTCAGATGAATTAATCACTGTAACTCGCTTAGACCAACGCAGGGACTATCAATGACACCATTAAAAATGCCTGTTACTATTTTCTTCATTATGATACACAGTGGTCACTCAATTATAGTTTATTACATTATTTTGGAGCATTTTATCACAAGTTTTAAGGACTCCCCTTCCCAAGTCTCCCTTTAGGGGAGTGAAGTGCCCGCTCCAGGAGGGAGGGGTCTGCAAGCTGGGGGCAGGCCGCCCCACCTCTCCCTGCACCCACCCCTCGACGGGCTGAAATGAAAGGGGCCAACACACGCACCCCTCCTTGCCCCTCCTCCCATGGACTCCCCACCACTTATGTTATGCCTGAGACCATCAGGACTTTATCCTTGAATAGCCTTGTCCTTGATCACAAAACTCACTGCAAGAACCCTGGTCTCCTGGGTCACCTTTGTGCCTCCTACTCTCATCCCCTCAAAGATCTACATATCTCTCTTTCTGACCCCTTAATCCATTCTTCCCAAGATCTTGAAACCCTTCCACTAGGACCTCTGAAACTCAAAATTTCCTACCTCTCAACCACTTCTGAGCTATTTCCTGCCTTTTCCTTGTCATAGAAATCTGGACATCTTCTGAGGACACCACATCTCTGAAGTCCTCTCAGGTGGGTGACAATTTGCTTCCATGGCCCACTTTTAAAATCTTTCTTTTGACTCCATATCTGCGTCGAGAATGCACCCTCACCTCTAGCCTTGCTTGCTGAAATCCCTTTCACTAAAACACGCCCAAAGAGTTTATATTTGCAATCTTTCTTTTCTTCCCATTCTCTTTTTTTTTTTTTTTTTTTTGAGACAGAGTCTCGCTCTGTTGCCCGGACTAGAGTGACACGGTGACAGCCTAGCCCACAGCAACCTCAGACTTCTGGGCTTAAGCGATCCTCCTGCCTCAGCCTCCCGAGTAGCTGGGACTATAGCTATGCGCCACAATGCCCAGCTAATTTTTTCTATATATTTTTAGCTGCCTAAGTAATTTTCTTTCTATTTTTAGTAGAGACAGGGTCTTGCTCTTGCTCAGGCTGGTCTTGAACTCCTGAGCTCAAATGATCCGAACGCCTTAGCCTCCCAGAGTGCTAGGATTACAGGCATGAGTCACTGCCTCTGGCCTTCCCATCCTCTCTTGAACCCACTTATGTCAGAGTTTCATCCTCACTGGTCCTCAGCGGGGCGCCCATCAACACAGTCAGACCAATAATACCAGGGGCATGTCCTGTTGCTCTTCCCAATCAAGCTCTCAGCAACTTTTCCTCAACCCTGAGATACTTTCATCATTATACTTTCAAAACCATCACAAGAACTTGCAAAACTAGTACAGCGTTATGCTGCATACCCTCCTCTGATTTCTGTCAATTGTTACATCTTGCACAATTAAGTCCCTTATGTAATATAAAATGTCATAGTATTTGCACATAACCTAAGCATACCATTTTATACACTTTAAATCATCTCTAGATTATTTATGATATCTAAGACAATGAAAATGACATGCAAATGGTTGTTATGCTGTATTGTTTAGGGAATAATGACAAGGAAAAAAAAGTCCATGCGTGCTCAATATGGACACAACCATCAACAGCAATGGAATATTTTCTGGATTTTTTTTTTCTCTTTGGATATTTTCCCTCCTTGACTGGTTGAATCTGCAGATGCAGAACGGTGGATAAGGAGGGTTTGCTGGGTATGATTTTGTGCCATTGTATTCACTAGACTTTTTATATACCACTTTCATGACTTTCTGTAATCTCATCAGCTAATTCTCATTCCCCTCATAAGTTTTATTCCATCTCCCAATCCTTAGTGCAGTATGCAAAATTCAGTCTCTCCATCTCTTTTCTTCCTAGCTGCATTCATTCCTTTGTTGATCTCATCTGGTTTTAGTTGCATGGGTTTAGATATCATGGGAGAACCAAGGAACTGACACAAATACTAAGACGATATATGGGGAAATATTAGTTTCTATTGGAAATCAAAAGGCAATTAAAGCAACGTTGGAGCATTATTTTAATGCCACCACACTCTCAACAAATTAAAAAGAAATGTGGACATCAAAACCTACAGTAATTGTGGTAAAACTCCTATGGCATTAGAAATTCATTCAAGTTTGCAAAGCGTAAATAACATTCCTAGAATTCTATCCTTAGGAAATAATTAACCAGAAGAAACAAAAGCAATGCTATATGTACACAGACACTAATTATAGTATTATGTGTAGAAGTAAACATTGGAAACATTCATTATGTTCAATTACAGGGAGAGCCAATAATTAGTATAATATTGAGAATCAAATTATGCCAATGAAATTTGAAATATTTATGATTTAATACTAATCTTACGAAGGAGAATATAAATGTTATATGCCCTATGACTTGAGCATCTGAATCTTTTTGGAAATTGAGTTGGCTTCTTGTGGTCTCTATCCCCCCACCCCCACCCCGTTCTAGCTGTTCAAAGATACGATGTGATGCTAACAACAGTTATTAGTATTGAGAACTCTGAGTGTCTCAATTAATCTGTGCAAGTCCTGTGAGATTAAAAGTAATATCAGTCCAATTTAACAGATTCAGAACCCACAGCTTTGCAAGGAAATAATTTGTCCAAGATGTGCCAGGTAGCAAGTGATGATACTGGAACTCCAATGACAAAGTCCTGACTAGTAAACACCACAAATTGCTGCCCGTCACAATGAAGGGCATTTACTTGGGCATGTTATTTATTTTGGCTCTAGACAAACTCATTTTTAAAACTCTATAAGCTAATATGATACCTACACAGAATAAAATAACAGAAAAATACTGCAAAGTAATCCACAAAACTGAAAATAATTGACAGAGGCACTTAGGATTACTTTTTACACTTGTTACAATTGTATGGAATGAGATAATGTGAATAACATGCTTAGCAGGAAGTCTGTACCACAAAGATGATGATGCAAAACATTAGACCAGGTTTACTACAATCTCAGAGGGATATATTTTTTTGCAATGGAGTAGTTTATATATATATATATATATGGTTTACATTGGAATTGCTTATTGCAAAGTATACAAGAAATGTGCTTAAAACTAAATCATGTAAAACCACTCAAACTTAATGTAAAGCTAGGTTTTTTTTAAATAGAAAGACTGTCCCCTTCAATCTTACTTTGCATTGCTGGGTCCTGACATGACAGATCATTTAAGATTAATTCTACAATGTTACTTCTGTAACGTAATTGATAAAAAACACAGCTGTGTTTTAAATATCACAGAATTTATAGGCACCCATAAAAGGCATGACTTCTCTTCCTTTTCCTCCCCTTCGGCTATGTTTTCCCTAGTCTGTGCTTGCCTAGGAAGCAGCAGAATGTCTGCAATTAAACAGCCTTGACTGACTTTTCATAAAGAATTGGCAAGTGACTTATTGCCATTCCCAGCCACGTTATGGAAGGCTTATCAATTAGAGCAATCTGCAGCTTTAGACCACTCTAAATGAAACATGGGCATGCACTGCTTAGCATGTTTTATGAAAGGTATTACAGATACTGCTACTGCTTCTTTGTTCAGTGGCATCTTCACTCGCCAACTATCATTCATTCTTTCAAGAAAACACAACTTTCTTAAAATAGATAAAATCAGTTTAACTCCTAAAAAGGAAAATAACTGTTACATTCTATATTGTCTAAAGCATCACGTAGTAGTGACAATGTGTTTGGACACATTCAGGTGAATATTGACCTTAAGTGTATGTCTTTAGAAAAAAAACAGGGTAGAAATTTATTCAGTAAGCAGCCTTAGTTTTAAAAATCGGTTCATATGCTGTTACTTTTCTATGGTTTATAGATGATGCTTCCAAACAAAACAAAAGCAAATGACAACAAGACCTACCTTAAATTTTCCCAAAGAAGGTGACCATCAGAGGTAAATGTGAAAAGCACAAAGTCAGAGTGGGCTGTTTATTTTACCACCATTTCTGGTTTGTACAGCCTTGGACATGACACCTAACCTCTCAGAGATTTTGATTCCTCGTCTGCAAAATCTAAGTATTAATATTAACCTTGAAACTCTTTGGACAGGATCGTATAACATAATGTATTTGAAGTTCATAACACAACACACCTAGAAAAGGCCCTGGGGCTGTGAGGAAAAGGGATGAGGATGGACTCAATCCAAAGAAAGCCTCTCTCTAGAGGAAGAAAACGTGTTGGCTGGGTAAATAGACTACTGTTTGCTTTGTTTTCTCCAAGTTTGACTTTACTCCATGAAGAAGTAGCTTCGGCAAAATATATTTAGCCTTTAAGTAAAATGTTAGAAAAGCCCTGCAACCAAATAGCCCCCTCTGGGTTAAAAGCTCTCTTGAACTCAATGTGTGTGTGTGTGTGTGTGTGTGTGTGTGTGTGTGTGTGTGTGTACACCTTTTCACTTGACATGCATGAGACTTTCATTCGTCACGTCTACCAAAGACCTAGGCAGCAATTTTAGCCAAGTTTGCATCATAATCATGAGAGACAATCCTGCACGTCATAATCCCAAACGTTGAAATCCTGACAGATCAGACCCTGAAAATCCAAATTCCTAAAGTCCTTAATGGGCAAAATCTTGAAAATCACAATCGCAGGAATCATAGAAGAATTTCAGAAAGAGCAGTGCCATGTGGAAAAAGAATGTGAACATTTTCTCTGAGGAGACACATGTCCTAAAAGAGATCAAGCAGCTATTCATAGGGATGCAAGACTTGGAAATGTAGTCAGTGACCATGAAAGTCAGCCAGCTCTGTGGACTGTCTCTACACAATTGCCCATAATCTATCCCTATAATTCACTTTTTTCTATATGTCCAATTTATTTTCATTTTGGGGGAGGGTTTATTGTGTATCTTTTTCTTTTCTTGAGTTTTTTTTCACTATTTTATATGGTCAGCATTACTTTTTACAATTTGCCATGCTTTGATTTTCATCTTTACATCATTTCCAATACCAGGCATATAAATTGTGTAGAAACGTTTAGAGAATTCTAATTAGTTTTATGAATTTTGGTTTTTTTTTGCAAATTTGACTCCATGACAGTGCATTATCAGAACGTTGACTTTATGTGTGAGCCATGTGTATGTACCTAATAATGTTTAAACTTCCTCAACAAATGAAGGGATGTCCTTTTTGTACATCTGCATTTGTGAAAGATAAAGATTTCTTGAGATCTGGGCTTTTTAGGCAACTGTACGTTCTGTGGTTGCCTTTCATGGGTTTTGTTTGATCTCATTAATTTTGTAACCTGAGACTTTATAGAATTTATCAATTCTAGGAGCCTTTTGGTGCAGTCTTTAGGGTTTTCTAGATATAAGACCATGTAGTTGGCAAACAGGGATAGTTTGACCTCCTCTTTCCCAATTTGTATGCCCTTTATTTCTGTCTCTTGCCTGGATGCTCTGGCTAGGACACCCAGTACTATGCTGAACAGAAGGGGTGATCATGAACAACCTTGTCTGGTTCTAGTTCTTAGAGGGAATCTCATCAAAAGACTTAAATTGTTCATGATGATATTTCAGCTGATACAGTTATAGAACTGGGTGCACACAATTGCCAACCATAGTGATATGCATTTATACATTTCCCTTTTTGAACTATTTTTTATGACTATCCTTCATCTGCTCCTAACAGTTATACCTATGCAACCATCATTAGCATACCTGAGGGTTCATGCTTGCAAAAATATGAATGTTACTATGGCCTGTTCCATTGTGCAAAGTGCTCTATGAAGTGTTCTGTCTTTTTTTTTATATTCCTCCAACAAATTCCCTTTTGAAATATAAATATCTTTTCAAGAATTTTCTTATTATTTTTAACAGAATTAAATGTTCGGGGATGTTGATCCTTGAGGATTTCCATGTTCGGGATTGTGGCCTTCAGGGTCACTCACCGTCAGCTCACAATGATGCTGAGGGGCAGTGACCTCATTTCCCTCCTGCCATCTTCCTGGTTTCATTCTTCTTGCTAGGCACAAAATCCCTGAGTGGCCTGCAGGGCTGTCGACACATCAGAATCCGCATTGCACACAGGAGCAGGTGCAGGAAGGCGGGGAGCTCGCACAGCAAGCGCCATCTCTGCAGGACCAAGCCCAGGCACCTGCTTCGCTCCTGACGGCAGGATCTCCAGGCGGCCGGCGTCCTCTCTGCCCCTCCCCAGGGGCTTCAGGGTCCAAGCACACATCTCTCAAGAAGAAAATATCTCTTTAACTCAAGTTCAAATATTTGCTTCCTGATTCTAACTTAGGTTCTTTTAAAGATATTTGTCGTTCTCATAGATCAGAAGGGAACAGGTAGCATGTTACAGAGGCCCAAGTGTGGACTCTGTCACCCAAGTGTCCAGGTCAGATTCCCCTCCCCCACGCGCTGTGTCTGCGTCTGAGTCTCTTCTTTTGCACAGGAATAATGATGGCGCATAACTTGCAGGGTGACTCTGAAAATCAGTAACAAGAATCTATTGATGCAATTAATCAGTGTCTGACACTGGTGATTGCTATATGTTTAACCCTTATTATCATGATTTTTTTCCTTAAAATCTGAAATTGTGACTAAGCTGCAATTTCTATCACTTTAAGACAGATGCTACTCCATTTATTAGAAACCATCTATATCTGGACTATTGCTAAATCTATATTTCTATACTAGGTCATGTTATTTATATGCATATTTGCATATATGTGCATGTTATATATGTAATTTTGTTTCAGTATTTCAGTCCAGGTAGTGACACATAAAATAAAATGACCTGTTCCTACATAGACCTATCCTTCATTAGGGACTCATTTTGCCTTTTGCCTGAGCCTCAAGATACTCAATTTATCTTCTTAAATCAGCCTTATATTTTTTTATTCCAAAGAATATCAATAATTTCTATAATCTCTTTATTTCAGAGCTACCAACATTGAAATCCAGTAGGTCACATGAATTTCTCTTCAAGTTGTTTGCCATTTGACTATAGGCACTTAGATCCATAATCAGAAGATGCTTTCAAGATGGGAAGGGAGGGGAGACAGAAACTGTCACAACAGCTGATATTTCTAGAATTTCTCTATGTGTCTGGTTCTTTGCTCAGCATGTTACCTGGATATCTCGCTTAGTCATTACAACAAACCTACCAAATAGACACTTTTACACAGATGAGAAATTGAGACCAGAGAGATTAAATAAATTGACCACAGACACAGAACACCAGATGGATGGGGCCAGGATTGCCCTGGGTGACACTGTAGAGCTGTTGTCCATGGTGCTGAAACATGACCTGGGCTACGTCCACCTTCCTTATGTGCTCAAGACTCTGCGGGATGCTGCATTTCATTTAACCCTCACACTGACACAGAGAATGACATCTCTTCAAAATGTTTGCTTTTTTTCTATTGAAAATATAGCATAAAGATTGGGTATGTGACCTCTGCTTTTGGGCTACCTGGATCCAGACCTCACTCCTTCTACTTTCTGGCTATGTGAACACCTTAGGTCAGGAGTACACATAACAAAGATGGAGACAGAGTCTGAGAAAGGCTGGGTGCGATGGCTCATGCCTGTAATCCCAGCACTCTGGGAGGCCCAGGCTGATGGATTGTTTGAGCTCAGGAATTCGAGACCAGCCTGAGCAAGAGTGAGACTCTGTCTCTGCTAAAAAATAGAAAAAAATTAGCCGGGCATGGTGGCACATGCCTGTAGTCCCAGCTATTTGGGAGGCTGAGGCTGGAGGATTGCTTGAACCCAGGAGTTTGAGGTTGCTGTGAGCTAGGCTGACGCCACTGCACTCTTACCTGGGCAACAGAATGAGACTCTGTCTCAAAAAAGAAGTCTGAGAAAGGTGTCATATTTGCTGATGATAATGTAGATCATAACTCCTAGGTCCTAGAATCACCAATTAGTATGTGTTCATCCCTCTTCAGCCGCACATGCAACAAAGCTGTTTCCATCACTTTGTTTCCTCTACCAGCAAATATCCATCTTTTTCAGTCTTCCATGACCTTCCTTCATCAGAGCCTGATGAAGGTTTCTTCCAAAACTAAGCAGGGTTTTAAATGAGATTTCTTTTTGAGAAATATAGCTGGATTAATAAGGAGCTAGCTCACTCTTATCTTCTGTCCAAACTGATTTTCAAGTAGACTCTGCTCTCTGAGACTATCCATATCAAATATGTTTCAGCAATGGCTGGAAAGTTAAAGGGGAGAATTCCAATCAGATTCGGGAACAGATTCTGTATTTCAGACCCATTTTCTTATCATTCTCCATAGTTAAACTACATCCACATATTGAACCCTACAGCATAAGAGAAAATGAAACCCACTCATGGCATCAGAGCTCTACATAATGAACAATGGGTATAGAACAAAAAAAGATAAAATTCCTCAACCTGCTAAATCTGAGCTGTCCAATTCCATAGCCAAGCATATGGGGCTAGTGAGAATTTGAATTGTGGTTACTTCACATGGAGATATGACCTAACTGTTAAAAACCATATCACCATTTTCAAACTAGTATTTTTTTAAAAAGCAAAATACATCATTAATAGTTTATCTGGATTGTGTGTTGATGTGATGAATCTTTTGGATCGCTTGGGTTAATGAAATCCATTATTAAAACCAATTTCACCTGTTTCCTTTTACTTTTTAACATGTGACTGGGGATTATTAATCTCGCATTTGGCTCACATCTGTGTTATATTTCGAGTGAACGGTGCCATTCTAAATACCGAGGAACTGGCGTGCATTGGTTTGGTGTGTGTCAGCTGAACAGCCCCCTGTCCCCAGCAGTTCTGCCACGAAGAGCTAGGGTGCCCTGGTGACAACACAGCTTATTTTGTGCAAGTGCACCTGAAGTTGTCCCCATGCTCTGTCTCTTCTCTATTCCCTCAAACGACCTCTTGTGGCTGCTCTTTAAAACTTCCTTGCCTGCTCCCTTGCTCCGTGGGCACATGCCTGGACGACTTCTCTCCAGTGGTGCCCTTTCTCTCTCTGTTTAATTGGAATCCCCCTCACCTCCCCAATCATCTTAATCTTGGATGACAAAAGTAAGGGCAGTTCAGTGAGAAAACTAAATCAAAGGAGTGGAAGATACTGAGGTCTAAAGTTATATCAGAGATAGCAAGGAAGCGGTGCTGTTCACTGCTCTAACTTTGGAGGGATGTAAGCTTTTATTCAGACCATTGACAAAGCTCTCACACTCTTTTGATCTCCATTTCTTCAGCCTTAGTTGATATTAGACAATATCAGTGCTCTTCAAAGCTTGGGGATGGTTTGAGCTGATAAAGTCGTCAAGTGCTGCCTGGGAAAGGGTAGCGAGATCCATCTAATTCTGGAGTCCAAAGTTAGAAGGTCCACTAGCCTATCTATTTCATGTATGAACACATACATATATATGGAACACATATATAGACATATATGGAATATGTATATATTCTAATAGCATTTTTATTGGTAATAAAGGTGCTATTTTAGCGTGGCATATGCCTTACTATTCACTTGCTCATGTCTTGTTTGTTTCTGCTCTCAGAGGAGGAAGAGAAGCCAATAAGGTGCTTAAAATAATGAAACAATGTTCTAAAGAATCTTGAAGGAAATGTTTTTCTTGTATACTTTTAGCCTTAGTCAAAATACCCATGAATATGGATGCAGATGAGGACTTTCTCACCCATGCTAAGGTTTGAAGGCTTGCCTCCAAAGTGACATTTTAAGAAAGCTATTTGTGGCAGAACTAAGGGAGAGAAGACATCAGATTTAGGAATCAGTTTACAGATTGAGTTGACTACAACAAGAGGTCTCCAAGGTACTGGCTGTGGAACAGCCCTGGAGAGCATTCCGGAACCCTCCGGGGAGGATTCACGGAAAGACAGGTGGTAGGTTTGGGGGAAACTGGGGATGGTGATAATGACAAGGTGGTAAAGGGACAGCATGCTGGGGAAGGGACAGCTTGAAACTGCAGGAATAACAGAAAAATGATTGCATTGTGAATATTAAGTAATCCAGCCTAAGTTAGAGAAATAAGTCCACGGACTTCAGAAAGAAGCATAGAGTTAATTCATAGCAAGAATTTGAATAGTTACACAGGAGAAGATACCTGGATTATCGTGATGAATGCATAGTCTTATTAATTGACAAAGGAAAAATAAGGATAATTCAAAATTTTTGAACAAATAGAAGGCAATTGTGACAAAGATGGGCTAGTCTTTTATCAGGCTGACTTTCCTTCTTCCTGAATCAATGAGGCTTCCATTCCCTGGCTCTGTTTGCAGTGAAATGAGGCCTCACTGCTGAGCTCTAACCAAAGGCTACTACATGCAGGAGAAGGAAGAGCACTATGTGCAGAGGACCTGCCTGGAACAGCCCGAATCCTTTCCTTCCTCTGCAGACCAGATGGGGAAGCCTGGAGACCTTGCTCAAGACCCGGAGGCAGAAGATGGCAATCTCCAAATCACTGCTGATCCCAGAGGAAGACTCATTCTGGATTTAACATGAGCAAACTGTATCTGTGCTTGAGGCCATTAACATTACATGAACAAAACAAGCAGGACAAGAATGTGCTGGTCCAAATGTGAAGCAAATGTAATTAGGAGTTCACTATGAATAATTGAGGCAAGGAAAGAGTGGCGTGAGGGATCGTGACCCTGGGCTCACAGGAAAGGAAGGCTAATGACAGGCACGCCAATGGCTCTGTGGTGAGCAGTATTTACACAGTTACCACAACAGGAATGTTCTTTACTTTTCAACTTTTATAAGCAGCCTTTAGACAAATTAAGGGGGGGCTTCATTATGATTACAGGATAAAATATAAATGCTACCAACTCTCATATTACAGAAGTGCTATTACTGCCGAGAGAAAGCAGCCAGGGGAGGGCCAGGAGGCATGCTGGAAAGAGGAGAGCCAAGACATTCACATCTCACAAAGCGGAAAGGCAAGAGATGCCGCCAAAAAGGAAATAAATAAGCCATAAAGAATCAAGTGCATTATGTGAACTTATAAAGATAATCATGTATCAAAATCTAAATCATATTGGCAGAATATGGGGAGTGGAAGTGAGGCAGTAACGTAATACTCATAGCAAGATATCAGTAGAGAAAGTTTAAAATTGATAAAGCAAAAAAGAATAATATAAACATATTAAATATAAGACAATAATGACAAAAAACCTAGAGATGGTTAAATTTTATTGCATTTGTGGCATAAAGAGCATGGATGCTACAATGGAATGCTGCTTTTTATAGTAAGACTTTCTGTGTTCTTAAATTGTTTAACCACGTGCATGAGTTACCTAGATTTTTGAAAGTTTACAAAAGTAGATGACACAATCGCAACTACAGCTGACCTGTGGTAATGTCCAAGTCAGAAATTTAAGACTTTGTCAATTCAGTTTGAGACTTTATATTCTTGCCTTTATTGTAGAAACAATCGTACTTTGTTGCCTACTTCTTATTTGAGGTTATTTGACGTACAAACAGGATCATGCATTTATGGGCTTTGGCTATTTACAAACTGATGTTTAAATGTGACTTTCGGATGCCTTTCTGTGGTGGCCCATGTGAGTTATGCATATGATGCTAATACAGGCCACTCTGTGAAGCGCAGCACACATGAAAATAAGTTACCGGATGACAGCTTGTAGTTGGGAACCTCCAGAGTTGTGACTTTAGGGATCTCAGGTCTACAGAGCTGCTAAGAGTTATTTTCTAAAGTATAGTTTGCAGAAACAAAATGTTCCATCCTAGAAAGAATAAAGGAATGTAAGCAGGTGGTGTTCAGGTAAGATGGGAGCATGAATCTCTGGCTGGAGTTGGCTAGTGTTGGTGAAGGCGTGGCTGAGATCTAGACATGGAGCCCATTTAACAAACTGGAAGCCCGTCTGGGTGAGATGGGGAAAAAAAAATCTGGAATAGTAGAGTGGGAGTAGAAATGAAGCTAAGTGAAAGGCAATTTGAAATGGAAAAAAAAATTGGCATCACTTGATACCTAAAGGATTCAAGAAATGATGGGGAGAACAAAGCCAGAGTCACTTCAATTTTCCCCAGAATAAGTGGGAATATAATGGAAACGATGGTAGAAATAAGGAAGAAGAAGAAAGGATATATTTAGGATGTCTAAGTAGCAGTGTTCCTGTGTAAGACCAATTAGTTTAGAGAAATCCATACAAAGCAAGGAATTGGGACATTTGTGTAAATTTGGATGACATCACTGTTTTGACAATAGCAAGATGGAAAATAATTAATAGCAATGAGGAAAAATGAAGAGGGATATAATAGATCTCAGGAACATGCAGAGGAAATTAGCATCTCAGGAGGAATAATGGATATTTGGGGTAGGAAATGGTCATCATGGGACTTCTCTAGGATAGAGCAATAATTGGAATATGGTAAATTCCAACTCAGACATCTACTAGCTGGAACATCATGGGTAAATCACTTTTCCTATCTGACTCAGATTCCTCATCTACAAAATGAATCTTTAATGAGATACTTACTTGTGAAGATTAAATCTGATAAAGTATTATTTGACCCATAATTAGTACCCCATATGTATTAGCTTCCAGCTTGCAATAGTAGCAGTAGTAATAATAACATGCCCATCATACCATTAATAAAGCAATTAGCATCAGGGAGCGCTCATAAGAGTATAACATTTAGCAGAAAAATGAATTAAAATAGGTAAGTATTCGTTAAGTAACATAGGTTGAAATGCAAATAAAATAAGATGATGACCTGCAGTTGGGGCTGTAGATTGGTAGTTACAAGCATAGATTAAAAGTCAGACTGGGTTTGAGTCTCACCTCATCATATACTATCTCTAGTACCTATTGGAAATTAACGTTCTCTTTCTGTATCTTTTAAATGAGTGTGTATAATTATTACCTCAGCCAGTTGTTGTGAGAGGTAAATGGTACGATCCAGGTGAAGTGCTTAGCACATTTTCTGGCATTTCATTAAGACCTCAGTAAATGTGAGCTATGCTTTTAGTTTCGAACCCACACAACGAGTTTGTCTTAGCAAGTCAAAACCTAAGAGTCGAAGTCCATTCTTCCCTAAAGTCATTGACACAGCAAAATAATTTTATCAGAAGGCGTAAAAATCGCAGGCTCCATGTGAAGTAGTTCTAATCTCGCACTGAATCGTGATGACGAGCACCTGGGGGAGGGCACCCATTCATGGTCACCTCATTTCAGAAGCCTAAGAATGTTGCAAGTGTTCTTAAAAAATAAACATGTGACCCCATAGAGGGTTGTTTGTATTTTTAACAAGGATAAAAAAAAGGAACCATCAAAGCACGAAGCTATGTGCACATCTACATCGAATCTATGACAAGAGGTGATCGGAATAGGCAGAAGTCCATAAAGTTTGGGAAATAGAAGGAAGAAAATTTTGGATATTTGGGGACATAAGAACAAGTTGTAAATTCGTCACTGACTTCTCAGGGTCCAGTCATGGTTTGTCACGTAAACTATAATATCAGTTTGGGGAACAGAGTGAGCTGGCGCAGTAGCGCCCAGCCAAATGTGCTCTCTTTTCATTTTAAGTGGAAGCTTTTGTTAACATAAGATCGGCTCTGAAGCCGCTGACTGAGTGTGGGTGCCAGTTCGCAGGCACACACCGAGGGCGGGACAGTACCTCTGCAAAAAGGAGCTGGGAAGTCCCACGACGCGCCATTCCCCGGGCTGACGATGCAGGTCAGGGTCGCGTGGCCCTCCAGGATGTAGCCAGAGAGACAGCTGTACCGGATTTTGTCTCCTATGTTGAACCTTGTCCCGTGGAGAACTCCTTTCAATATTTCTCCAGGGTTTCCACAGGTGTGGCTAGGCAAGACTGTTGGAAGGAGAAAAGAAAGGAGGGGGAAAAATTAAAATTTTCTATTGAGATCCATTTATATCACAAAATGGGCACCGCTTTTTGAACTATAAAAAATTAGGAAATGTGTAGCATAGGTATTCTTTTTAATTGTACCTGAAAACTAGACTGAGAAAACATTTAACAAAAATGTTTATAGCATAGTAAAAGTGACACTTTAAAGGTAGAAAACACGGTGATGTTGTGTTGGAGGAGGCCTTTGGTTTGTGACTCAGGAAGCTTTCTCCATCAAAATCATTTTATAATTTTTCCTGGAAGCTGAAGGCCCTTACTACAGTCCAGGCTGAAGACCCACAACGAACCGTTATCACAGAACCGTTAGTAGCCACCCTTATTAGACGGCATGCACTCACTAGCTGTGTCTAGATACATTGTTTCCCCAAAGACAAGGTCTATCCATGTGAATCTAGCAAATAAACCTGCTGAAGGTAGCTGCCACACGCAATCACCGTTGCAGTGAAAAACCCAAATGAGCCACCTGAAAACTTAGTGTAGCCCGTACAGCTTTCCTGTGCATTTCTCTGTTGAGAACAGCAAGAAAATATTTTTTGATTAACTTTAGCACGGATAATATAATTGACTCTTGTGCAGAAAGATCCTCATCACAATACTAAACATCAGCATACGTTCACGTGCTGCATAATGACGTCTCTGTCAGCGACGACCCTCATATGAGACGAGGCTCCATGAGGCTTTACTGGCGCTGAAACCCCAGGGCCCGGTGACGCCGTAGCTGCCACAGCATTGTAGCACGTTGAGGCGTTACTCAATCGTTTGTGGTGACCCTGGTGTTAGCAAACCTCCTGAGCTGCCCGTCCTGTAAAAGTCTTGCACACACAATTGTATACAGGTCGTGATACTTGATGATCAAAAAAAAAAAAACAAAAAAAACTACTGTTAGTAGTTTCTATATTTACTGTACTCTACTTTTTATCATCATTTCAGAATCTTGTTCTTTCTACATATAAAAAGAAAGTTAACTGTAAAACAGCCTCTGGCAGGTGCTTCAACAGACATGCCAGGAGGCCCTGTTGTCTCGGGAGACGGCGGCTCCACTCGCGTTACGGCCCTGAAGGCCGTCCAGCAGGGGGACCAGCTGTGGCGCTGGAAGGCAGTGACACTGAACACCCTGATGCTGTGTAGGCCCTAAGCTAATGTGTGTGTGTGCATCTTCGTTTTTAATAAAAATGTTTAAAAGTAAAATAAAAAATGAAGAATGAAAAACAAAATTTATACAATAAGGGCATTTGTGTCTTAAGCTAAGTGGTATTACTAAAAGAGTCAAAAGGTTAAAAATTAAGTTTATAGGGCCGGGTGAGGTAGCTCCCGCCTGTAATCCTAGCACTCTGGGAGGCCAAGGCAGGGGGATCATTTGAGCTCAGGAGTTTGAGACCAGTCTGGGCAACATAGTGAGACCTCATCTCTATTAAAAAAAAAAAGAAAAAAAGAAAGAAATTAGCTGGACAACAACAACAACACATATATATTTATATATATGAATATATATGTATATATGTATATATACACACATATATATTTATAAATTAGCCGGGCATGGTGATGCATGCCTGTAGTTCCAGCTACTGTGTTTCCCCGAAAATAAGACCTACCCATAAAATAAGCCCTAGCAAGATTTCTAAGCATTTGCACAATAGAAGCCCTACCCTGAAAATAAGCCCTAGATTGGGGCCAATGGTTCTAAGGGAAATAGAGTCGCAAGAAATTCAGGATGGAATTCGGGGTTTGAAGAGTTATGATGATGTTCCAGAAGACAATGACTTAACTATATTTGAATAAATGTAGATTGTTGTACTGTACTTAAAAAAAAAATAACACATCCCCTGAAAATAACCCCTAGAGTGTCTTCTTGAGGAAAACTAAATATAAGACCCTGTATTATTTTCAGGGAAACACGGTACTCAGGAGACTGAGGCAAGAGGATTGCTTGAGCCCAGGAGTTGGAGGTTGCTGTGAGCTAGGCTGATGCCACGGCACTCTAACCCAGACAACAGAGTGAGACTCTGTCTCAAAAAAAAAAAAAAAAAAAAAAAAAAAAAATTAAGTTTATAAAATAAAAAGTTACAATAAGGTAAGGTTAATTTATCATTGAAGAAATAATTTTTTATCACTTTAGTGTAGCTTAAGCATAGAGTGTCTATAAAGTCTACAGTAGTGCACAGTAGTGTCCAAGGCCTTCACACTCCACACTCACTCACTGACTCACCCAGAGTAACTTCCAGTCCTGCAAGCTCTGTTCATGGGAAGTGCCCTACACAGATATATGATTTTTGATGTTTTATACCTTTGCTTTACTATACCTTTACTATATTTAGACACACAAATGCCATTGTGTTGTGGTTGCCTGCAGTATTCAGTACAGGAATGTGCTGCACAGTTTTATAGCCTAGGGGCAACAGGTGGTATCTCAGAGCCCAGGTGGGTGGTGGGCTACACCGTCTAGGTTTGTGTAAGTGCACTCTGTGATGCTCGCACAACAACAAAAATCACCAAAAGACACAGATGTCACATGCATGAGCGTCACACTGTATCATCTGCAGCATATGTAATACACTTAAACAGAAGTGAAGCCCCTCAAAAAGTTAACGCTGTACTGTTCAAGGGTGTCGAAGTGTAGAAATGCACTGCCTGATATGTTTTTGAAGGGAAAATACCATTAATGAACACAAGGGTCATCCCAAGTAGGCTTCTGAAAAGAAATGTCTCTTAAAACATTCAACAGAGAGCTAAACCCCTAAAATTAAAAGAGAAAATAATTTCTTCCATTCAATATGATCAATTTGGAAAAAACATTTTAATAGGGAAAAATCAATGCAGATGTTAGGAGTAGTGGCATTTTCAAAGGGGAAAATACAAACAGATGGCGAGCGTGCCTGCCCCTCCGATCAACACCTTATTTCAGATTGTTGCAGCTGACACAAGGAGCCCTTTCCAGGTGCAGAGTCCGGCTGCCGCTGTGTGGCAGGTCCTGGCGTGACGTCGTTTCCTTCACTGCACTTTCATTATACCTTTACTGAAAACAAAACGACTCCTGGCCAGGCCACTGTCTGTGGAGTCCACATCTTTCCCTTGAGTCTGTGTGGCTTTCCTCTGGGTCCTCTGGTTTCCTGCCCCATCCCAAAGCTGTGCCACGGTGGCGAACTGGCAGGTGTGCATTGTCCCACGGTGAGCGAGTCTGTGTGGGATTGGCCGTCTGCAGAGTGGCGTCCTGAGCCACCTGCAACCCTGAACTGGGATAACGGAGTGAGTCATTGTCTTACATATTAATTACGCTTATTAATCTTTCTTAAATGTACGTAGAAGTCACATCTGTTTCCATGTCTAGTATTCGACGTGTTTTGGTCTTAATTTACAAGTTCCTCAGGCCCAGGAGAGAGGCCTGAGCAGACCTGAAGTTTTGTGATGTTTTTGTGCCCAGAAATGTGCTGTGGGAGCTGAACTCTTGTGTATGCCAACTAGCCTGTGGGAGAACTGGTTTTGTTGTGTGTCGTTTCCCTTAAAGTTGTAGTTTCCAGAACCTACAGATGACTTCAAGAGAAGACTCACTGCAGTAGTGACGTCCGCTGGTTCCACCCAAGGGCACAGGAGCACCAAGAAGGGAAAAGATGATGTTTATTTTCCCAGCATCACAGACCATTTTGATAGCTTTCTTTTATTTTATTTTTTGTTCTTATCTATAGATTTTAGGCTTTACCTTAACATCTTGACAATTATAAAAGAATTTTGAAAGAAGCATACCAAACACTTAGTCTTTACAAAGTGCCACTTCTTTTCTTTTCTTTTTTTTTCTTTTTTTTTTTTTTTTTGAGACAAAGTCTCACTCTTGCCCAGGCTAGAGTGCCATGGCGTCAGCCTAGCTCACAGCAACCTCAAACTCCTGGGCTCAAGCAATCCTCCTGCCTCAGCCTCCTGAGTAGCTGGGACTACAGGCATGTGCCACCATGCCCAGCTAATTTTTTTCTCTATATATTTTTAGTTGGTCAATTAATTTCTTTCTACTTTTTTAGTAGAGGCGGGGTCTCTCTCTTGCTCAGGCTGGTTTCCAACTCCTGACCTTGAGAGATCCACCTCCCTTGGCCTCCCAGAGTGCTAGGATTACAGGCGTGAGCCACCGTGCCTGGCCCAAAGTGCCAGTTTCAACTGACAAGTGCCATGATGGAACAGGGAAGACATCAAGGTCTCTTCTTTTATACTTGTCAGCTCTGTTTATTTGATGTAAATGTTTCCTCCTCAGTATTTATTTCTACAGACAAGATGTGAAGATTGAATTAGATAGCATAGGTCTACAAATATCTGCTCTTTATGACTCTATTATCAGATTTAATTGCAAACAGCTGTTAACAGCTCAGAGGACCTTGTGGATTGCTCAAGTTGGGGTTGCATCGTTTTCATTTTTGTCCAGAACAAGTGACCAGTCATCAGCAGGTGTTGCTATAGATATGTTTGATATGTTTGCTCAATTAAATGATAATCACCGATGTTATATAAAACAGATCATATATTCTCCCAGATATATTTATATGTACAATAACTAAAATTTATATAGCTCATAAGCTTGGTGAGAATAGGAAAAATGTTTTTCAAAAACTGATGGGAAAAATATTATTTTAGAAACATTGAATCAGTTAATAATGTATAGTCACTTTATTCCCATACATGGCAAAAAATGGAAATAGGCATCGGAGGCTTAAAACAAATTTAAGAATATAAAAAGCAAAAAACCTTAGCAAATAGGAAAAAGTGGTTAAAACTGCCTCTTAAAGTTTAAAGTTACTTGCTGGTAGCACAGTTATAAATGTATAATTTAGGTATTGAGGATTTCTATTTTCAACCAGTTTCCTTTAAAAAAAGTTTTTGTTAAAATTTTAATGTTAACAATGTCAACAACTGAAAAGAAATAATTAAGGATGAATTATAGAATGTCTTTTGTTCCTTTGGGTAGATGCCGATGAATTAGGATATTTTCTTTTAGTTACAAATAACAAAAATGCATATAGTGTTATAATATCATCAGCAATTTCATCCAAAATTACCAAAATGCCCATAAATTATTTAAAAAATTGATTGAAATAATTAGGTCTATGCAAAGATTTAAGAGTCAGACACAGGAAAACTGCCAACATATGAAAATCCACTGGCTGAGAAAAACTCATGTAAAATCAAGTAAATGCAACACAACGTCATTTCTGCCCATTTCATTTTAACTACATTTTTAACCAGCTTCCCCGAAGATCCTGAATGTCCCTCTGTGTCTCCCATAGTAATGAGGACCCATCAAGTATTTGGTAAACACTTATTGAATTGACTTGAGCTCTACTTTTAATTCTCTCTAATTCTTTCTTGGGCAATTTGCACTATTTCCCACAGATGCTTCAAGAAAGAAATTCTTATTTAGGTGCTGGGAATTCTGCACCCAGTGCAGACATTTGGGGCTGTGAAAGGATTTCTTGAAAGGAACTCTAGGCACAGTTGTTTCCTCTCATGGCAGGTTTCCATCAGACCTCTGAAGCCAAGTCTGTCTGAAACGTAGGCTGCCATTCTAATTATGCACACGAAAATTCCCTGCATGACATTTTTAATTTGGCAAGTACTTATGATCTCAATACAGTGACCTAATCAGGCTATCGCATCGAAACTTTAAGCCACCTGTGTAAATAATTAAATGGATGTCATATTAAATATCTTTCCAAAAGAAAAGTGAAGACACGATACTACAGTAAAACACAGCATGAATATTCATTACTCAATGAAATAAAAGGCTATCCAAAAAAAGTTTGAAATTCATCAAAGGAGCGGTAGCATTTTTAAGGGCATGTGTACAATCAATGAAATTTCATTAGGCACATTCATTTGAAAACTGGGTCCCTTAGGGCTGCTGTCAGACCATTTGTTTACACTTTGCCTTTCCTGGAGTCTCCTGGCAGCTTAAGGAAATAAAACTTCAAATACCCATATGACATACAGCACTTGATTTGTAAACCAACTGTAGTAGATGTGTTTGCTTTTGGACTGTTTGCCGCAGAAGGTTCTTCACCTCACTCCCTCTCCTGGCTTTGGGGAGGATTAGAAAAATCCGGTTGTATAATTTTTTATGAAACACTAAAAATCAGATTTTCAAATCTGAAAGAAAGCTGACATTTGTTCTCTTTATTGACTCTCTGACTCCGGGCCAATCTGTAAAACAAGATGCTACTGAGGCAGCATCTCCATGACAAAAGCAACTAGGATTTCTCAGTAGGCTGCAGTTACAGAGTGCCTTCTGTTTTCAAAGTGTCATGGTCCCCTAGAAGGAGAGGAGGTGAAAGAGAACCACCTTATAAATGGCACTGCTAGGAGAAGTAGCTGGTGCTAGGGGAGCACTCAGAAGGCATCCACAAGTGAGTTTTAAGTATACTGACGGGTAAAAAGGGGAAAGGTTTGGCCAAATCAGAATGGAAAGAAGATTCTTATATGGGAAAGTAGTTGTAGCAGGCATTTATAGAAAAGTACATAGCACAGTGGGCTATAGTTGTCAGATGTGGTGCAAGACTTGTGTCTCTGTCATAGAAACCAACGATGTGACATTGGACACCTGACTTCCATCCCCATTTCCATGTCTTCAGAAGGGGAATGAAAAATGTATAACTGGGCTGGGTGCGGTGGCTCACGCCTGTAATCACTCTGGGAGGCGGAGGCGGGCGAATTGCTCAAGGTCAGGAGTTAGAAACCAGCCTGAGCAAGAGCGAGACCTCGGCTCTACTAAAAATAGAAAGAAATTAATTGGCCAACTAAACATATATGTACAAAAAATTAGCTGGGTGTGGTGGCACATGCCTGTAGTCCCAGCTACTCAGGAGGCTGAGGCAGGAGGATCGCTTGAGCCCAGAAGATTGAGGTTGCTGTGAGCTAGGCTGACACCACGGCACTCACTCTAGCCTGGGCAACAAAGTGAGACTCTCAAAAAAAAAAAAAAAAAAGAAAGAAAGAAGGAAAAATATATAACTGATTCATGGATTTGTTGTTGTAAAAATAAGCGAGATAATGCAAGTAAAAGAGTGGGCAGGGCAGTTGGTACAGATTAAGTGCTCCATAATAATATGTAAGTAACTTTTCATTTATTTTCCCAATTCTAAAGCACCATGCACAATTCAGGCAAAAATATAATGGCCAATGTATACAGAGATTTTAACATATATCCCAATTACAGAAACAATAAATAATATTTTTAAAAGTGTATCAGAGTCAAGATTGTCATTAAAATGGGAGCATAGTGATTATGATTGGAAGTAAAGGAGAAAGACATCACACTTTTTATTTAGCAATATTAATTCTACTTCATTGTTTCTGCTCTGTTGTAATAACTGCTGATACTTACAAAACATGCATATAGTGTTAGACACTGTTCTAAGTGGTTCTTATATATTTACAGTGTATTGAAGTAAGTGCTATTATATCCCCATTTTATAGAAAAAAAACTATGACACAGGGAGATTAAGCAACTTCTACGCCACACAGCTGGCAAGTATTGGTGGTAGGATTTGCATATGGTAGATCTAGAACATCTACTTAGAAGCCATACGATAATCTGTTTTTCTTATGAAAATGTTGGATACATCAAAAGAGATGATAGTGATAAAATGCCATCAGGTCTGTAATGTTCTCAGTGGAGCTAGGTTTGACAATGGATTTGAAAGACTTGCGATGTTTCCTTAGGTAAAACCGCCCTACAGCATTTCTGCTATTATACAAATTTATCTGGAGAGCTTGGAACTATTATTTAAAAGCCAGGCTATACCATGCTAACATTAATCAAGAGAGCACTTGAGTGGCTATATTACTATCACACACCAATGTTTTCAACACAAATGGTATCACCAGGGATCAAGAGGATTATTTAATGATGATAAAAGGATGAATTTGTCAAAATGGGTATAATAATCCTAAACATTTATGTGCCTAATAACAAAGTTTCAAAATACTGAAGCAAAGGCTGATAGAACTGCATGGACAAATAGAAAAAATTAAATAATAGTTGCAGATTTCCATACTGGTCTCTTAATAATTGAATGCACAGTATACTGAGAATGAGTAAGGACAAAGAACACTTGAATAGCTTCACTGATCACCTTCTAATTAATTAATCGCTATAGAAGTCATGAGAAATATTAAATATTTGACCTAGATGAAAATTATAAAATAGTATATCAAAGGTGTGGGGCTCACTGAGAACTATGCTTAGATGGAAATTTATAGCATAGAATGTTTATATTATAAAATAAAAAAGGTCTCAGATAAATTACCTAAGCCTCTACCATGAGAAACTAGAAAAGAACTGTGAATAAACCCAAAGGAAGAAGCAATGAAGACAAGAACAGACATTATTCCTCAATAAAGCTGTTTAAGAAAAATGTCAAATGTTTCTCACGTATTCTACCAAGAAATCCTCACTGCATCCCAAGACGTTTTTAGTGATCAGACTGCAGACATGAACAAGTCATAGACCTTACCACGGAGATGGCTCACAGTCTGGGAGGCAGCAGACAAGAAAACACAGTGTCTTAGGAACCAAGGTAGTTTTGTATAAGGAGTTAAGATAGTAAGAAGTAAAAAAAATGTGTGTGTGTGTGTGTGTCTGTGTGTGTGTGAAGTAGACTAGCAGACTACTGAAGGCACCTCCATGCAGACAAAACAGCATGTTCAAAGATACGAAGACATGAGATACTTTGGAAGAAGAGTTTTGGAGAAAGCACATGGGTGCAGGTAGTCTGAAGCGTGCTGCTTAGTGGCCTCTCAAAACGGTGAAATACACGTAGAATGGCCAAACTGGAATTATGAAAGACCAAATGCATTTCCTAATTTCACAAGTGACAGTGCACATTTATTTCAGTGTTCCAAATCACAGATTTTATTAGATTAAAATAATAATATCTGTCACTTGCTGAGCTTCCATATCAAATCTCAAAACCTTTCTGTACGTTATCTCTAATCCCCATGACGACCCAGAATGAGTCGCCATTACTTCAATTCCAAACAGAGAGGAGATGAAACCCAGTGAGGTCGAACGGCCTGGTTGGGTTGATGGACATGAGCTGTATCTGTAGAAACCTGTGATACCCCACCATGCCACACTGTCACAGTTCTGTTCGTGAAATTAAAATGCTTTAAAATGCAAATGTATGTTAGAAAGATGCATGTTTGGGATAGTTTAATAGAAAAACACAAGCTAATTAATTAGAAAGTATAGGCCCCTGTCCTATCCTGCCATTGTTTCCCTCCCTGTGACATTACATTTTGGGGTTTACCCTTTTCTCTTCTTAACCACTTCGGTACCAGCGTTGACTATAGTGGACAGCCACAGATGAACGTGCACAGCCGATCATCCACTGTAGCTGACAGCCATGATATGACTTTTCTAATTTTTCATTTATCAAAATAAAATTGCAAACATTTAAACATAATTTCATGAAAACATATATGTATATGTTACCTATTCTGATTTATATGACAAGTAAAGCTGCCCGTAAAGTAAAACAAGCTTTCAGGGCTTTCAAGCTTTCCTCATCACACAAGAGCAAAACGGACCCGTGGTCGATGCGCAGCACAGACTACCGTGGGACTGTGAGTGCGGCTGTGGGCGAGGTGTCGTGGCTGGTGAGCGCCGTACCCAAGTGGTTAACTGTGAAAAACAAGATGAGAGTTGGGATGAACTCACCCATCATAAAAGTTTAGGGATATGCGCAACAGCAGCTGTTTCAAAATCATACAACTTCTGGCATCTTTCTCAAAACTTATTATTGGAAATTAAATATAAATATATATATATATGTGTGTGTGTGGCAAAGGAAAATCAGAGGAAGCGTCTTTGAAAAAAATTAATGCAAAATTTAAAAAGGAAACAATGCAGTCCTTATTTACCATTTCCTTAGTAGGACATGGTCTCTCTATAAGATAAAGTCAATCTCAATGTCAGTTAACCTTCTGACATCCCAAGCTCTAAGACCTTTACCATAAAAGAGGCCTGTCTTGATCCAATAACAGGGTTCCATCTCTGGGCCCAGCAACTGCACCCGAGAGAGGGAAGGGATGTGCGAAGGACCAGGGAACTTCATTCCACCTGTGATTCCACCAAGAGAGAGCTGAGTCACTGGGAGCATAACTGAATTTGGGTCTCAATTTCTTCTCCTGTGAAATGAGAGGAGTCACAGTGGGTTCCCAGGGAAGCTGACTGGCAGGGACGTTTGCAGGCAGCAAGTCTGTGAGATGGGGTCGGGAAAGAAAGCAGGAATGGGCAGAGAGAGAAAATGAACTACAACAGCCAAAGGCCTCAGCCAGTTCTAACAGGGTGTGCTTGATTGGCACTGGGACTTCAGCATTGTCCAAATTGCAGAGAGAGGCCTTTCAACCATGCATCGCCCAGTCACTGGATGTGGGCTGCCACCTGGACTGGGCAGTAGCCCCAGCACTGGGCAGCTCTCTCAGGGCAACAGGGATTCCTAGAGAAGTATTGGCCCAGAGAAGCCAGCTGCCAAACCCTCTCCTGGAAAAGTTAACTTTCAAAAATAGCCGCACAGGATCTGAGAATAATCATATTCAACATCCAGTTCATGGAAGTGTTTTTATTTCTTATGTTATAATTACACATTATACATAAATGTTCCGGCTTATGGAAAAAATATGCTGTTACAGAATAGCTTTGTGCCAGGGTGTTGTATGGAAGCAACAGACAAGACAGAAGGGGGAGATTTAGAGTGATCTTCTCAATGCAACACTCTACACTTCTGCAGCCTGACCACAGAGGGTGGATCGGCCGCTGGGTGCACCAGGAGCCCAGGCCCAGGGCAGGCGAGACTGTGGCCAGCAGCTGTGGCATGCACTAGCTTAGAAGCAGAAGTGAGACAAAGCCTCTCATTTATTTTTATTTTTTCCAGAGATACTAAGGGAAGGTTATCCTTGCAGGGGGAGGCAGGCAAAAAGAATATCCCATTTGTATGTGATGTGAGGAGGCAAAATGTTCCAAGGGCACTGCAATTTGAAATAGTGCAGCATCAGTGCTCATCAGGGGAAAGTGGCCACAGCAGGTGGAAGATAACTGACTGGCTTGGAGCAATCGAGGAGCCGCTGGTGCTGGCGTCAAAGTGCCGCGCTGAACACAAGGGGGACCCCGGTTCCAAGGGCGGTGTGTCGGCCCGGTGGGCAGCAGCTGCAGTTACAGCTCAGACAGAGACTATGCAATTTTCTAGAATGAAACAGACTGGAGAATATTGGTGCTATTAGTGGCAACTTAAAAAAGAAAAAGGGCAAATTACCTTTGGGAAGAGAATTGCAGCTGAAATAATTTTAAACATAGAACCCAGAACTCAAAAGCAATCACTGTAAGATCCAAAGACTAAAATAAAACCTGCGAGCACAGGTGACCTACAAAATACAAAGACTAAACTACACACATTAAAGTCATTTTCATGCATTATAAGAGATGCTTCTTTGCATCCTTATCATCCGCTATTTCCTTTCAGATGCCGGGCATGGAATTTTTTACAAAGTAGGACCTTCACGCCTGTGCTTATGGACATGCACATCGGTACATTGTACATTGCTCAGAAAAAATATACAACTGAGTAACACGAATCAAAGTATATCAGATGCCTGTATGGAAAAGTGGATATAATTCAAAACAATGGTTGTGTAATTTTATTTAGATATGTAATTTAGGATTCATGGAAGATAGATTCTGAACTCATTTTTCCAGTTTCAAGCTGTATGTGTATAGAAAATAATAAGCAGTGTTTAATGATTTCTAACAGTCGGGCCGGGCGCAGTGGCTCACGCCTGGCATCCTGGCACTCTGGGAGGCCGAGGCGGGAGGATCGCTCGAGGTCAGGAGTTCGAAACCAGCCTGAGCAGGAGTGAGACCCGTCTCTACTAAAAGTAGAAAGAAATTAATTGGCCAACTAAAAATATATAGAAATAATTAGCCGGGCATGGTGGCACATGCCTGTAGTCCCAGCTACTCGGGAGGCTGAGGCAGCAGGATTGCTTGAGCCCAGGAGTTTGAGGTTGCTGTGAGCTAGGCTGACGCCACGGCACTCTAGCCCAGGCAACAAAGTGAAACTCTGTCTCAAAAAAATAAAACAAAATTTTTTTCTAAAAGTCATGTGGCATTATCTTTTATTTCTGGTTAATGAATTTCAGGCTGTTTCTCAGTCTAACCTGATTTAGTTTTTCTTCTTTGTGCTGGTGGTAACCTTCTGAAAACAATCTTAAACTTGTGGACATAAATAGTTTCAGGTTGCCAGGAATCAGTATATTCCAAATTTATGATTTTCATATCCATTTGAACCTAAAAGTGCCTTCTCTTATTAAATTTATATAAATAGCTCAAGCTTTATAGAAAGAGTAGTTTAGAAGAGGTGGAGCATGCTTCCTTGTCTTCTTAGTCACTCACTACCTTATCTCACATTTGTGAGCTTCAAGATTGTTCTCATCTCTGAAGTTTTGCTGTGGATTGTTGGTTTTCAATAATTCCATCATAGCAAGAATTGAGTGTATAGATATAATTAATATGAAATGCACAGGTTATTTCCATTCAGTTTAAAATTGTTTCTATATTATTATTTAAATTATTTAATAATTTAAAATTATGTTTGCCTCCCCCATAACATGCACACACATATTATAAATAATTTCAGCCTACGGAGGAGGTGGACTAGCAATGATTAAACTCAGTACTGAGCACTCGATGCTTTATGTCCCTGAATTCCTGCAGGACCCATGCAGAGAAGAAGGTAACATGAGCCCATCGAGATGCAGGAAGAGAGGCTTAAGGCCAAGATAGACNTGCAGAGAAGAAGGTAACATGAGCCCATCGAGATGCAGGAAGAGAGGCTTAAGGCCAAGATAGACACTGAGCTAGACCTTTGCCCAACTCAGACTTACATGTCCGTTTGTCATTCCAGAAACCTCCCTGATTGGCATCACCTGGCCCTGCAGGGTTGTCACACAGAGGAGACTGCTGGGGGCCAAGGGGAGGCAGAATGAAATATGGTCTTTGGTCCTGACGTAACTGCATTTCAACAATGGCTTCCATGACATTGGACCATAGCTGGAAGCGCCAGCTGAGGTCAGAGGAGCATCCACAAGTATTCTGATGACCTCTCAGCACATCTCTGATAGTCATGATGCCTGCTATCGGGCAGGAACTTATTTATATTTCCAATCTTCCACCAGTGTTCATCAAAGGCCACTGAAACAGAAGATGGGTTTTCTGCACCTGTTGGGGCATGTTTAGCAGCGTTCCTGGCCTCTGTCCGCCAGATACCTATAGCACTCTGAGCCCCCTCAGTTATAATCATTAAAAATCTCTCCAGACTTTGCCAAATGTACACTGGGGAACAGATTTACCCCCATTTCAAAACGACTGCACTAAGGGATCACACACAGTTCCCCAGATTCAAATTCCATGTAGACCCTGAGAACTAGGACATTTTTGTCTCCAATCCTGACTTCTTACATGATTTCTAGATTTTTATACCCAGCTACTATTCCTTATATCTTTTTATTCAGGGTTTAGTATGTGAATTATATAATTTAACATTATGTTTACTATATAATAAATATAGGTACGGATAGTTTTATCAACTTTAATAAACACTTTAAAATTTAGGATATTTTTAAATTGTCATAAAAATTTATAAAAATAGTAGAGAATCTGCAAATACTCTATGAGTTTTCGTCATTATTAACATTTTACCTTAGTATGATGCATATGTCCCAATCAATGGACCAATGTCCATATGTGATGATTAACTAAAGTCTAATTTTGTAAGTTTTTACCTAATGTTCTCTTTCTGTTGCAGGACACTATCCATTCAGGACACCATGCCATATTTATCTGACCCTTCTCTTTACATGTCCCTGGGCTGTGACAGGTTCTATGACTTCCCTTGCTTTAAAGGCCTGGTTTTCCTACATGCTGATTACATATTTTGCAGAATGTCCCTCGGTTGGAACTTGATGTTTTTCTCATGATTGACTGGAGTTGAGGGTTGTGGGGAAGATCACAGAGGTTAATTGCCCTTCTTGTCACAAATTACCCCAGCGGTGCTCACCATTGTGAGGACTTAATGCTGCCAAAGTTGACCTGGGTCACTTGGCCGAGGTTGTGTTCCTTAAGTTTCTCCACTGGGAAGTTATTCTTTTTTTCTTCTGTGCAGCCTATATTCTTTGGAAAGGAGGAAATATAGGCAGGCTCCACTACAGAGTAGAGAATTAGGCTAGTTCTAAATACAGCACCCACAAAAGTACTTCCTAGATCAGATCAGGCGTCCTCAAACTACGGCCCGCGGGCCACATGCGGGCGTTTTTGCCCCTTTGTTTTTACTTCAAAATAAGATATGTGCAGTATGCATAGGAATTTGTTCATAGTTTTTTTTAAACTATAGTCTGTCCCTCCAACGGTCTGAGGGACAGTGAACTGGCCCCTGTTTAAAAAGTTTGAGGACCCCTGTCCTAGATGGTGAGGATCAATTATCTCCACTCAATTATCTTCCATCAATCATCTGTCGAGTAAATACATCAAATCATTAAAGAGAGAATGCAAAGAGTGGGCCATGGGTATGAAATCATTCTTTTTAGGAAAGTCCCTGAATCTCAAAGGGAACTTCTAACACACCAAGATCAAATGTAAACCTGCCTCTACACACCTCTTGATTGACCTACATTCACGTCAGGGATAAGGACGCAGCTGTGCGGTGAGAGAAAGGCAGGCCTGGGTGCAGCGGGAGTAACTCGGCCTGCGGGAAAAGGAGGAAGGACCTGGAGCATGCAGACGCCCCACATCGTGGTAGGCGTCCTCGCTTGCTTTATTCTGAGGTGTACTGCCCTGAGTTCCTACAGCTTATTGAAGGGGAGTGCCAGGGAAAACAGCAAAGAGACAGGAGTAGAAAGAAGAAAGGGAACAGAACACCTGCTGGGGATGTATGTGGAAAGCGCAGCCCTCCTAGGGACAAAGCTCCTGGGAACAAGGCCAGGCTTCCTGGATTTCTCCAACAGTTTTACAAAGCCTGCACGCAAACTCACCTATGTTTTGAAAAGTGAAAAAAAAGAAGAAAGAATAGGCCATGACCACGAAAAGCCAGACCAGGCAGCTTCTTTCAGGTTGGCAGGATGGTGGAGACCTGAGCAAATCCCATAGCATAATTTAGTTAAATGAGACTGCAAGATTGAAAATGCTTTGGCAGAAGTAAAAGCGCTCTGCAAATATAAAGCGAACATGCCATTGTGACTCTATATCTTTGAGAACTAGCACAAAATGCAGTTTCTAATGAGCCTGGAAAGAAGGGATTCCAACAACAAGCAAGCAGCCTTAATTTCCTTGGAAGTGCTAAGTGCAAGTGACCCTGGTCTATATCTACAGGACTCTAGGAAAGTCTGTTACCAAGGTGAACAGAAGGATTCTCTATACTGGTGGAGGCCAATTTGCTTTTTAAAATGTCAGCAGAGAAGGCAAGCAGTGACCAAAGCAAGGCAAAGACACACAGCTGCCGGTTGTGATGGGGCTCAGATTGTCACAGGTGTGGCAGAGACCACATAGTTATGAAGTGCGGGGAGAGTTCCAGGCAAGGCAAAGCCCGCCACTTGGCAAAAGGTTAGAAAATAGCCCTGACATTTATTGAGCATTTACAATATGCCCAGGAACTGTGCCAATTACATTTACATGTGTGCTATTTTTATATAATCTAACTGTCAGAGATCTACGTACTCCAAGTTCGATATCAGGAATCCTGACTATCTCACAGGGAAAGGTGATTTTACTCACCACAAGACTGGGATAATCTTCAGCCAGGATTGGGGTGCAGCAGAAAATGGACTGTTGTTTAACCAGAATCTCCAGATTCAGTTTGCTAGAATTTCAATGCATCAAATTTGAGGCGGCAGGCTGAAAAATGCCAAAGTCTAGCGTTGCTCTCCACATCTATTAAGAATTTCAATGAGTGAGAGATACTGAGAGGGTCTTCATAGGAAAAGGACTCTGGAAGCAGCCCCCATCCCATAATCTGTGAGGTGTGTCTTTGCTGTCCGCATGATAAACATTTTGCTCGTCACCACGTGACATAAGAGAGAGTTAAAGAAAGCAGTACGGAGATACTTTAAAGCGATACAAGTGGATCTACCATTTGATCCAGCAATTCCACTACTGGGCGTCTACCCAAAAGATCAAAAGTCACTTTATGAAAAAGACACCTGCACTCGAATGTTTATTGCAGCACAATTCACAATTGCAAAGATTTGGTAACAACCCAAGTGCCCATCAAACCATGAGTGGATTAATAAAATGTGGATATGTATACCATGGAGTACTACTCGGCTATAAGAAACAATGGTGATATAGCACCTCTTGTATTTCCTGTATAGAGCTGGAACCCATTCTACTAAGTGAAATATCTCAAGAATGGAAAAACAAGCACCACACGTACTCACCAGCAAATTGGCATTAACTGATCAACACCTAAGTGGACATATAGGAACAACATTTATCAGGTGTTGGGCAGGTGGGAGGGGGATGAGGGGATGGGTATATACAAACATAATGAATGAGATGTGCAACATTTGGGGATGGTCACGCTTGAAGTTTTGACTCGAGGGGGGGGGAATGGGCAACATGCGTGACCTTAACATTTGTACCCCCATAATATGCTGAAATAAAAAAAAACAGGATCAGCAAAGGAACCCCAGAGCTGAGCCCCAGGTCTACTAATTTGGCAGATTCGGTGCTGGGCCTGGACACACCAATCTCCACCTTCCATACCAGGCTGTGACCCCAGTGCAGAGAGGAGAGTGGACGACACTGAGATACACTAAAGCAGGAGCCCTGAGCAGTGGCCACAGACAACCTGAGAGGCAGAACTGGATCCAGAACCAGAAGGTTCCAGTGTTCCTGGCTGGAGAATTGTCCTTATTCTTTAGGGAAGAGAAGCAATGGGCGCCTTCACCCAGATGAGCCATGGGGTGGCAGTGTGGAGGACAGATAGGGATAGGAAGACTCTGACCTTGAGGACACCTGGCTCAGGAAGCAACTGCGCTAGTCTGTGCACACAGCCAGTGAAGACCTGGACCTCAGCCGTCTGATATGTTTACACTGCCAGCTTATATAAGTGTAGTAACACAGTCTCTTAGACAGATAATGGATAAAGTAATTAGGATTTAAGTTCTTAAATAAAATAGCACCTGAATTGTACATGCCCTGTAACTGGATTTCCCACTCCTGGAAGGCTCTGCAACCCAAAATTCTGGTCTACACAAATTTCCGTCTTGAAAAGTTTATCTCAGTCATGGGTCTCTGTTTTGATATTGGTGAATTTCTAATTACTCTTGTTATTGATTACTTGTGAAGAAAAGAGATGAAGTTTTAGAATAGAGAAAGAAAGAGGATGTCTAAGAAGCAGCGAGGGCTTCTGCAGCGGCGAATGGAGAGAGATTTGCAAGTCTCAGCAAGGAAAAGGGGTCTGCAAAGGAAAAGCAGACACACTGCAGGAATAGTTATGGCCTGGGAAATGGCCGCCCCTCCGTCTATGTGGGAATTGAAATCAAATTTACTCAAAGCATCACAGCCATTGACGTTATTCTGTTTACTTGGGACCCCACAGGGCACTGAGGTAAAGAATGTGGGAGTGGATTGTAATCAGAAAGGGATTGATCAGAAAGGCAATGATCATTGGGCTAGATGACCAGACAGGAAGACAACAAAAATAACAAAACACAAAACTCCCTCTTTATGTGTTTCACATTTGCAATAGAACAAAACGCAATATATAAGTTTCTCACTGAAAGTGTGGAGGAAAGAGATAAGACAAGCTTCTAGTGAGTAAGGGAAGTAAGAATGAAAATTAATTCCCCAATACCCATTGTGATTAATGTATGAGCACAAAGTGCCATCTACATATAATTTGTTTATTGCATTATCTTTATGGCTTTATTGTTGTGAATACAAATACAGAAGATGGGCTTCTGCAGGCTCATCTTCTCACTCCCATCCTTCTCCCATACAATGAAAAATTTCTCAATCGAAATTCCTGTACAAGCCCTTTAGGAATCCAGCACTGCTGATTAGAGAGGAGTTATTTTAAGTCATGCACAAGTGTGGAATGTTGACTTCATAGATCGGGGCATCTTTACAGTAAGAAGCATTCTTCACCCAGGAAGCACTAAAAATTCAAAGGGACAAAAAAGTAAAAGAGAGATAGGAACACTCATACACTGTTGGTGGGACTGCAAACTGGTGCAACATCTATGGAAAATAGTATGGAGTCACCTAGGAACTTAAAGTAGAACTACCATTTGATCCAGCAATTTCACTACTGGAGATTTCCCCAAAGGAAAAATAAAAGACATTTTATAAAAAGGACCCATCTGCACTAAAATGTTTACAGAAGCACAATTCACAATTGCAAAGAGATGGAAACAACCCAAGTGCCCATCAATACATGTGTGGATTAATAAAATGTGGTATATGTATACCATGGAGTACTACTCAGCCATAAAAAATGGTGCACTAATATTTCTTGTATTAACCTGGATAGAACTGGAAACCATTCTTCTAAGTGAAGTAACACAAGAATGGAAAAACAAGCACCACGCATACTCACTGTTAAACTGGACCTAATCAATCAACACTTATACGCAGATATGGAAGTAACATTCATTGAAAATCAAGCAGGTGGGAGGCGGAGGGAATGGGTAAACTCACACCTAATGGATACAGTGCCCACTATCTGGGTGATGGGCACACTTATAACTTTGACTCAAATGGTACAAAAGCAATTTATATAACCAAAACTGTTGTATCCCTGTAATATTCTGAAATAAAAAGAATTGAGAAATAAAAATGATTTTTAAAAAAGTAAAAGAAGCTAAAAAATGAAATGTAGCAAGTATAGAACTGATCAAATCAGTTTTACAGTACCTTTCCAAACTGTAAGTCTCCTTAAAAATATATAAGAAACAAAATAGGTTCAAAAGGGTGAAATAAAAATCAAAATACAAAAACTAGGAAATGTGAGTCAACCTGAAATAATGAAAGTCTATCAGATAAAGACCCTTACACCCTTGAATATGGTAAAGAAGTTCTCTGTTTTGGAGACTAACAGATTCTTTACCAAACAGATTCTTACAGGGGAAACTAGTATGGATAGACTTTTTCATGATAGTGTGAAATATCCTTCCTGATTTTTCAGTCATCTTACCTTGGTTCCCGACCAAATTACTCTCTCCAGGTGCTCTGTACTTGAAGAGGAGTGATCTCTTCTGCAGCTGGTTATGTGTTCGCCAATCAGATCTATCTTAAATGACACTCCACTTTACAAGAAATATATATTGTATATTAGTAGGTCAGTTTTTCCATGACTTGAGAACTTCTGGGCATACTAGTACCGTTAATAAATGACTTAATTATTCATTAATAACTAGTAAGGATTCTTCATCATTAAGCATCGTAGGAGATTAAAAAAAGCCCCTGTCGTCTTGCCCGGGAGCTCAAAGTCTAGTAAGGACACAGCACGCAGGACATGAGACTCTGCGGTGGTTACGGCTGTCACCGAGGCCTGTGCCAGAAGAGCAGCAGGTGCATGTCTGAGACGGCCTGGAGTCGGCGAAGACGCACAGTGTGTGCCCTGGGACCAGGAAGAGGCGATGCTTGCCAAATGACGGGCTCAAGGAAAGGCATTCCAAGCTGCAGGAGAGGTTTACACAAGTCTAATTCCTCAGAGTCATCATGTGATAAATGTTGCAATAAAATTGCAGTTGGAAAGATCAAAGCATCTCGTGTGGGCACCTCTAAATAGCATGCCACAGGCTGGGATGCGGCAGGAAAGAATTTTATTTGACAATGGTTTTTTCTTAAGCAGGAAGAAGGCAGGGAGGCCAACGGGTTGTAAATAAATATTCTAAAAATTTCCTAAGAAAGTCAGGTATCTCAATAAAAACACACACGCTACAAACAAATGAACAATGACAAACCATTCTAAGTAGGCGGATATATTTCAAATCACCTATGGCGTTGATATCAACATGGAACACGGACACTTCCTGAAACATATTCTCCACAAATTTTATGTTATGTATCCCAGACCTGATCTGAAAGCTCACGAGGCAGCACTTACTAGATTTTAGATTTGGTAGTCATGCACAGAAAAGCAGCTTCCGCGTGCAAAACCAAGGATGACATGACCACACAGATAGTCACTGTATCAGATCAGTGTCATCCTGTCTGATTAACACAAGGTTGTCTTTGGACGTCCCGCAAAATCTGAATCTTCACTTTCAGTATCTGCAGGCATCATAGATACTCGACTCTCGTGCGTTGTGAGTTGAAGTCCTCACAACCATGGGGAATGAAAACGTATGAAATGCCAAGTAAAGTCCTGCAATATTATTGGCTTTTGTGAAAAAATGATAACTTTATATAAAAGCTGTTAATCGTGCCAACTAGATAAAGAAATAAGGAAACAGTTAATTCATACACATATTAAGAGCTATTGTTAGCTACATAATTTAAGAAGAAAAGTTGGTTAATGGGTACAAGAATACAGTTAAACAGGAGAAATAAGTTTTAGTATTCAATAGTATGGTAGGGTGACTATGGTTAACTATAATGTATTGTATACTTCAAAATAGATAGAAGAGAAGATTTGGAAGGTTCCCATCAAAAAGAAATGATAAATGTTTGAATAATGGGTGTCCTAATTACCCTAGTTTGATCATTACACAATGTATGCCTGTATCAAGAAATCACATGTGCCAAATAAATATGTACAATTGTTACATATCAATAAAACAATTAAAAAAGGAAAGCCCAACGTAAAAAAATAACTAAAAAGTAAAACATAAAATCATGAATAAAGCTTAATAACAAATGCCGATTACATATTCAAATAACATAAAACTAATGAATCATATAGATTATGATATATAATAATTAAACTATGAGGAAATGAATTAATATTTGCAAAGTCCTTAGAATAATGCCAAGCACATACAATGTGCTGCTTAAGTGTCTATTAAATAAAGACAAAACCACTGTGTGCCACATTCTTAATCTCAAACAAAACCCCCTTTACAAACCAGTCATTCGTTTGATAAAACTCTGTTGTCACTCACAATGTGACACACACTTTCCTGGGTCCTTGGGCTACATCAGTGAGCACAGCAGGTGCGGCTCTTCTGAGCTACATGCTACCAGGGAGGGACAGACATGGAATTAGACATCGCATGGAAGGAAATTTTTCCAGTGTGTTGGAAATGCAAAGCGGCTCTTGTTTTTTTGACTACTTTTAATATCTACTTGTTATTTAATTCCACTTAAACCTAAATCTTTCGAGAAACGATCTAAGAGTACTATGTATCTGCTGGGAATGAACCAGGAGCAAAGCATGACTTTGCCATGCCAAGGGCTCACAGGCGGGGAAAACACCAAGCCGTGCACGAGGACACAGCTGATAAACCATCTTCCATCCAGACGTCCTAAAGACGTGAACTATTAAAGGAAAGAGGGAGCTTGTTAGAAAGATGAAGGGCCCTAAAGCAGCAGCCCTGGGGGCTGTCACTGGCATCAGCGGAGACCGAGCTCTCCCGAGGGCCTCATGGTGTGAAGCGTGAGACTCAGAAGTTAGCTGCCCTCAGGCAGTCAATGGTGCTGGAAAATGACTGTTCCCACAGCGGATCTGACATTTAACAACGCGACTATGAAAAGTGGAAAGTAAATAAATTAGAAGCTTTAATAAAGGCTCCGATTGATTTTCGTGTCCTGGAGGTTCACACCAGGATGACGACTCCAGCCCCAGCCTTCCTTTTAACTTTTTGCCATGTATTTCCCACACCTGGGCTCCCACACGTGCCTGTCCTCCACCTGCTCCTTTTCACAAATCGTGTGGTGCTTGGGGGTTTTGCTGGGTTGTCTTCTACCTAAATATTAAAGGAGGCAGAGAATAAGGAAGCTTCTAAAGTTTTGGCTAGGTTTTAAAACTTGATATACTAAAGCTGTCTGAAGTTTAATATGTCCACAGAAGTGAGCCAGCGATGACATCCAAGAGCAGCTACCGTGAGGCAGACCTCGGCCCTGGCACCCTGGTATCAGAACCACTCCCTCCACCCCACTCCTGCAAGCCTCTCCAGACCTGCTGGAGTGCAGGTGGCTCACTGCCGGACGAAACATCACCGAGTTTAAATGCCCACATTCTTGAGGCCTTAAACAATCTCTGCTTTATGCTGAATTCATCTATAGATACTTACGGTATTCAGATAAACGATAGAACTTATCTCTAATATCATAAAAAGACAGTGAAGTATATAGTAGCAGGAAGTGTCCCCTTTGTGGTAGGTTTATTTTGTTCAGTTACATTAGGAGTTATTAGGCTTGTTTAATGAATCACATAATAAATTAAAGTTTTCTAAAACAACTGCAATTCACGATGGGAAGAAGGCCCAGTTTCCAATTTCCCAAGACCATATACAAAAATAAACAGACACACACAGGCATACCTCGGAGATACGGCAGGTTCAGTTCCAGACCACTGCAACGTTGCCAATGCGGCAAGGCAGGGAGTCGAGCAGAGTTTTTGGTTTCCTGGTGTGATGAAGTTTATGTTTATACTATGCTATGGTCTATTCAGTGAGCAATAGCATTACGTCTAAAAATAGTGCCTACTTTTGTTAAAAATATTTTATTATTGCTAAAGATGCTAATGATCATCTGAGCCTTCAGTGGGTCCTAATCTTGCTGCTGGGGAGGGGTTTGCCTCCGTGGTGACAGCTGCCGGCTGATGAGGGCGGTGGTGTCTGGAGGGTGGCAGTTTCTTAAAATAACCCAATAATGAGGTTTGCCGCATTGATGGACTCTTCCTCTCACAAAAGATTTCTGGGCAGCAAGTGTTCCTGTTTGCTAGCATTTTGCCCACGGAACTTCCTAATTGGAGTCAATTCCCTCACCCCCTGCAGCTGCTTATCGAAGAAGCTGACGTAATATCCTAATTCTATAGTTGCCATTTTGACCATGTTCAGGGGCATCTTCCCCGGGAGTAGATTCCATCTCAAGAATCCGTTTTTTTTTGCTCATCCATAAGAAGCAACTTCTTACCCATGAGCGTTCTTGCCACGAGACTGCAGCACCTCAAGCCAGATCCCAGGGTCCACTTC
This sequence comes from Mirza zaza, assembly GCA_008750895.1. Lineage (NCBI taxonomy): Eukaryota > Metazoa > Chordata > Mammalia > Primates > Cheirogaleidae > Mirza > Mirza zaza. The sequence continues at coordinate 4,638 of VSMD01027371.1, read as the reverse complement.
GGATCCTAGTTCTCTGGCTGTTCCTGCCACGTCCTCAGTGGCTTCCTCCACCGAAGCCTGGGATCCTCACGGCACCTGCGTGGGCGGGATCAGCCTCTTCCAAACTCCTGTTCACGTTGATATTTTGACCTCTTTCCCATGAATCGCAAATGTTCCTAACGGCGTCTAGAGTGGAGGATCCTTTCCAGAAGGTTTTCGGTTTACTCTGGCTAGGTCCATCACAGGAATTACTCTCCATGGCATCTATAGGCTTAGAAATGTATTTCCTTTTTATTTTTCCTTTTTTTATTATTAATTTATTTTTCTCAGCATAGTATGGGGGTACAAATGTTAAGGTTACGTATATTGCCCTTCCCCCCCCACCTCGAGTCAGAGCTTCAAACGTGCCCATCTCCCAGTTGGTGCACATCTCATTCATTATGTATGTATACACCCATCCCCTCCCTCCTCAACTGCAAAGATGTGGAAACAACCCAAGTCCCCATCAATCCATGAGTGGATTAATAAAATGTGGTATATGTATACCATGGAGTACTACTCAGCTATAAGAAACAACAGTGATCTAGCACCTCTTGTATTTTCCTGGATAGAACTGGAACCCATTCTACTAAGTGAAGTATCCCAAGAATGGAAAAATAAGCACCAAGTGCGCTCACCAGCAAATTGGTATTAACTGATCAACACCTAAGTGGACATATGGGAGTAACATCTATTGGGTGTCGGGAAGAAATTCATTTCTTAAATAATAAGACTTGAAAGTCAGAGTTATTCCTTGCTCCATGGGCTAGGGAATGGACGTTATACCAACAGGCAACAGAGCAACGTTCATCTCTTTGTACATCTCCATCGGAGCCCTTGGGTGGCCAGGTGCATTGCCAGTGAGCAGGGACGCTGTGAAAGGAACCTTCTTTTCAGAGCAGTATGCCTCAGCAGTGGGCTTGGGACCTTCAGCACGCCACGCTGTAAACAGCTGTGCCCTCATCCAGGCTTTGTTGCTCCCTTCACAGGCAGAGTCTATTCAGCGTCATTCTTAAGGGCCCTGAGAGTTTCAGAATAGTAAATCTTTTTGCAATGGCAAATTCTGTGCTGCAGAATAAAATGCAAACTTAACTCATTCTGGTGGACGGAGTCCTCACAGTTGGATCCTGCTGTATCTGTCCAGGTCACCTGTGCCACCATTTCAATGCACCTATCCCATCTTCTCCTCTATCGTACAGCTGCTGTTTCTCACGTGACAATGCCTAAGCTCCAGTGCCGGCAACTCTCCATGTATTCCTCCTCAGTACGGCATCCCCAGCCTGTCAGCCACCCCGTAAACTTTTTGGTTTTTGTTTTTTTTTTCTTTGAGACACAGCCTCACTCTGTTGCCCAGGCTAGAGTGCCATGGCGTCAGCCTAGCTCACAGCAACCTCAAACTCCTGGGCTCAAGTGATCCTCCTGCCTCAGCCTCCCGAGGAGCTGGGACTACAGGCATGCACCACCATGCCCGGCTAATTTTTTCTTTATATGTTTAGTTGTCCAGCTAATTTCTTTCTATTTTTAGTAGAGACAGGGTCTCGCTCTTGCTCAGGCTGGTCTCGAACTCCTGACCTCGAGCAATCCTCCTGCCTCGGCCTCCCAGAGTGCTAGGATTACAGGCGTGAGCCACCGTGCCCGGCCTAATTTTATTGAACCGCTACGAGGCAGATCAAGCAGTATCCCACCGGGAAGAATTCCAGTCATTTTTAGCATCTGGCTTGCTGTATCCAGACCCCTAATATTTATACCCATGCCATATTGTATTGTAACTGTGTGTGTCCTCATGAGTTTCTTCACAGAGTTGTTACCCCTACTAAGACCAGGGCTCAGGCGTTTTTTCCCCCAATATCTGGCCTCCCTATTTAAGGCTGTGTATTCACATATTTTTGCTTGGTTTGCATCAAACCCACATAAAATTTTCAGGTTAAAATAAAATAACTCTGAAAACATTAAAATAATTCTTGAAAATGATTGTCATAGTATAAAATAAAAAAAAAAGTGAAGGTTTTAAGATTAAAATTCCATAGTTTATGTTTCCAGATATTTTTTGTTAAATTATATTTTACTGACAGTATTTACATGAAATACTTCTATGACACGAACATCTTACGAAAAGTAATGGCCCCAAACACGTAAACAATTAGAGTGCAGTTAACATTTTCAAAACTGTTGACTCTGTTTGGAGATATGTCTTCATGCTCCTAGTAGCAGACTGAGCTTTTGCTTTTAACCAGAACACGGCTAGCATGCATCAAAGTCATGGATAGTTAGTTGAGTTTATAGCCCTAAACTGTTAAAAATTTTTCATTTGATAAAATTGCAATAGAATAATTGAATCCATATAATAGAGATTTTTGCTTTTATTTTATTTGAATGTGCATTATGTATCCAAAAGGTCATAACATTGTTTCAAAGTGACATTACACTGGCTTTATGTTACGGGATAGTAGCTAGTCTTTTTCTCCACTGCCAAAATATGCATTCCTGCGTTTAGCTATGTGCGGTAGGACTCATGAATGAAGCCCATGAAACAATACCATGCAATTCCCTTTAGCCATGACTCTGCTAATGGTAGCACTTCTGTACGATGCTGAGTAGGAACACCCTATGCACTTGTGACAGGCAATGTGATTTAGAAAAATGATGTGATAAGTATCTCAACATTATTACAGAAGAAACCAGCCTTTGAGCTCTGCGTTCTGGGATCATTTCCTCTGTCATCCTATGTTTACATAGAGATACGACCACCCACCCACAAGTGTTTAAAAAACTCCAGCAGGAAGGGACACACCCCAGGAATGAGACCCTATGATCTATTTAGAGGCTCAGAAAACAGACCCCTATTGACTACTCTGAAATAACAATATTCCCACTTGAGGAAAGAAAAAATAAAATACGCTCTGTCCTCAAGCACATACATAGTGAGTGTGATGCACACCATCTGGGGGATGGACACGCTCAAAACTCTGACTTGAGGGGGGAGGAGAGACAAGGGCAATGTACGTAACCTTAATGTTTGTAGCCCCATAATATGCTGAAAAAAAAACAACAAACACACAAATGCTGAAGATTTGGGGAAGCAAAGCAAATAGGAATCCTAGAAAATAAGTATATTCCTTTCCCATTTATCTCCTTTAAACTATATTTCAAAATTTTAAAATGGTCCTCCTACCTACACTGTCTTCCACAAGAAATAGTACAGAAAGAGGAAGGAAGAGACACATAAAAGGGCGGGAATTAGACAAAATTGTCAATTCGAATTTACTTTCCTCTGACTTGGGTGAAAAACAAAACAGGGGAAGGAGGCTGTTCTGTCTCCATGGTGTTGTGGATAACGTGGTGGGTGAGTGTCCTCTCTCTCTGCCGGAAGGTTTCTCCCTGAGCAGCGTTGCATCGAATGAGAAGGCACCTCCGCAAGGCAGAGGGAAAACACAGGCACGGCTGGCTCATTCACAAACACACCACAGAAATAGCCCTGCTTTTCATCCTCTGTCCTAGCAGTCTCCCCCATCTGGAATTCTAGTCCTATTATTTCTGCATGTTCACATTTATCTCTCCTGGGAGGCTGATTCAACTGCCAATCCCGGGCAGAGCCTCCTTCCCTGTCTACTGTTTCCATCACACCTGGGAGAGGTCTCTCCTCTCTCTGCAGTCTCTGTGGCAGTGTCTCTGTGGCTCTGCTTCCCTCACCGATGCACCATTACATCTATGTGGCTCTGAGCCCCGCCAAGGACAGGGTTGCTTGGCATGACCCTGCAACTTTACAGGACACAGCAGAGCACCATACCCGAAACAGCTACCCAAGGGTGTTTGCCAAATAAACGAGTTAAACATGAATCTAATGACTTGACAAAACATCGGAAGTATTACTAAATTTATCTCACTGAAATTTTACCATTAAAGATTTGTTGCATGGAAGTGGTAATTGTCTTTTTTTTTTTTTTTTTTGAGACAGAGTCTCGCTTTGTTGCCCAGGCTAGAGTGAGTGCCGTGGCATCAGCCTAGCTCACAGCAACTTCAAACTCCTGGGCTCAAGCAATCCTGCTGCCTCAGCCTCCAAAGTAGCTGGGACTACAGGTATGCACCACCATGCCCAGCTAATTTTTTCTATATATATATTAGTTGGCCAATTAATTTATTTCTATTTATAGTAGAAATGGGGTCTTGCTCTTGCTCAGGCTGGTTTCGAACTCCTGACCTCGAGCAATCCGCCCGCCTCTGTCTCCCAGAGTCCTAGGATTAGAGGCGTGAGCCACTGCTCCTGGCCAGTAATTGTCTTTTTAATGTGACTATGCCCAGAAGGGAATGTACATTAGTAACCATTAACGACTCTTTGTGAATTTGTTTTTGTTTGTCAAATCAAGGACACTTTTGTTTTTAAACAATCTGGAAATATATAGTATATTTTTATCTGGGGAAGGGTAAAGATGGAGATGTGGTCCCAAATGCAAACAAATGTGGAAAGGGGCAAGGGACAAATGCAATCTATGTCTGTGCTTTAAGAGAGAAAACAACACCCCCCCACACACAAACACAACAGCCTCGTTTACCATGAATTCAACACAGAGCCACAAGGAATACACGTAACTAAAACATCATGCTTTTCACAAAGTGACAAAT